>JALPQI010003740.1:0-53777 GCA_025490895.1 Thaumatotibia leucotreta | reverse complement strand
CTCATCCCTCACTCCCGAAGTTTGAAGGTTTTTTTTTGTATTTTGTTTGTTTATGTTTTTATGTTTTACAATCTAATGAATCAATTATAATAACTTATAAATTATTTAGTAAAATTGATAAATTATACTCATAACTTGGCAGTGTATCTTAAAAGATACATACTTTTTGTATTTTTTTTAAAGACAGATTTTTTTGCTCTACACAGCGGCGAGGAGGTAAAAACGCACGCAACTAACGCTATGAGTGACTTTTTCAATCAAGTACGATCTAAAGCGAGTAGAATTTTGATCTAAGAAAGTACTACCTAATTGCTCGCATTAATTATTAAAACGAATTATCTTAATCTTAAACGAGAACAATGAACTAACTAAGCTTTTAATCTCCCGCAAGTAGTGGAACATAAATTGAATGTAAATTTTGAAGTTTGAATTTGAAGAAAGTTGCCTAGTGATGGCAACCGTTTTTTTTTCAGTAAATCTGGGTATAGAACCTTATTTTCCCTTGAAATAAGGTTGTAAATAGATTTCAATGGTCACGCAGGTTTGAGAAATGATTGCGGATGGTTCCTTTAGAATTAAAATGAACAATAAATTGTTTGCCGACAAACGTATCGTGATAACCTGGAATCCTATTGAATGTGAATTCTTAGCATTTTATTGGGAACCATTTATGAATAATTCCTATTAGATTATTTAGAATAGATTTCCTATTTATATTGGTATTCGTAGTTGGATATATAATTTGTGTTATGTAAAATATTGCATAATTCAAACGCAATTTACTAAAATGCTTAGGCCGTGTGGTGACGGCAGTAAGAATACATTTGTCACCACCCCACCTCCTCCTGCGAGTGTTGTAAGAGTCGACTAAGGGATTGAAGTGTCCACTGACCATTATTTGTTAAAAGATTGATGATGGGCAGCAGCGTCCTCATAGTGGACTCATTACTGCGATCGCCAATCCGCTTGCCCAGCGTGGCGATTATGAGCATTTACCTCCTAATGCGTCTATACGCATAGTTAATAGGAGGCTTACGTCGAGGAGTGGACTAGTACTAGTGGAGGTAGTAGATAGGCTGATGATGATGATGATGATGATGATGATGAATGCTATGAGGCATTCTCTACGTCAAAACTTAAGGCAAAGCTGGTGGTAGGACCTCGTGCAGGCTATTTTTAAATTAGTTAATTTAATTTAGTTAATCTTTTTTTTTTTTGGTACTTTAAATATTTAAATGGGGCCTCTAACTTTTGATCTGTGGGTCGGTAAAATATTAGTCTATTCCATATTTATTTCATGAATTCCTCTATAATAATATACTAAAATAAATATATTTTATCCGGTTTTGACCGTCCACCGATTTCTTAGGAAAAATATAGTAGGCAATAATATTATTATTGAATCAAGCAAATTATTTCATTTGAATAATAAGTCCTCTGTTTTACTCAAAACTCCGAATTGGAAATGTTTCTTGTAAGATACAGCCTGCCCGATAGAATATTGTCGTTTTATAAGAATTATAAGTTACCTTGTTAGAGACTTTCGTTGGACTAAGTACTCGAAGTGTTTTTGAAGTGTTCAGTAAATTTTACCCATCGTTAGGGTGCGGCTCCATTGATGCGGAGCGGAGCGGAGCTGTGGGAGCTCGGCCAATGAGACCGCATCACAGTGTTTCGAAATCGAATTTGAAGAATGTAATTGGTCAATTTTGCACAGTTCCGCTCCGCTCCGCGTCAATGGAGCCGCACCCTTAGACACTTTTTATAGTACAGCACAAGTATTGCCTACTATTTTTAATTGACTACAAAAAAATCGACAGATCACCGATAATTCAGCCTCCGTAGCCTAGTAGCTCCGTAGTGACCCTGCCTACGAAGCTGGAGGTTCCGTGTTCGAATCCCGGCGAGGGCATTATTTGTGTACATAAATACACAAATAATGCCCTCGCCGGGATTTGATATTAACACAAATATTTGTTCCTTGGTCATGGCTGCCTATGTATTTAAGTATCTATTATATATATCGTCGCGTAGTACCCACATCACAAGCCTTAATTGAGCTTACCGTGGGACTAGGTCGATTTGTGTAAGATGTCCAAAGATATTTATTTATTTATTTTATTATTTTAATTGTGAACCGAATCTCAATATTTTTTAAACTAACAGGTAGGTATAACCCCTAGATGGTCCCATTGGCACCAAGTCGAGATTTGACGATGGAATCTTAGAGGAATTGGTTGAAGTCGGTTTTTTAATTTGGTGATTCTGTGGTGATATTTTAGTGTACTATAATGACTATAATGAGTGCATTAATGTGGTATAAATGAATTCCCTTAATATGTTACGAGACGCTCTTATTAGTATTCTTGATCCATAAACACCGGAAACAAAGACCACAGTATAACTGCTTTTATGTCTCCAAATACCTCAATACGACTAATTTATAAACATACCACGCCATACATTACATTATTCCAATATGCAAAACGTTAAAAAACCGGCCCCGGTCCTTTATATGCACGAAACACCTCATTAACCGTTTGTACTACAATTTCCCTATTCACATTAACAGAAGTTTGTTCGTTAAAGCACCTATTGCTTTGTTCCTGTTTCGAACTCTCCTTTGAATTCACGAAATAATTATCCAATTTTTCTACTTTTAAATTGAAATTGTCATCGGGAAAATTCGTTTCATTTTAAGAATGAATTTTAAATGGAATACCTTCACCATTAGATGCTTTTTATGCAATTTTAAAATTTCCAGAAATAACGTTGCAATAATTGAGCATTTTTTTTTTCATATTTGTCGCGTGCCGGTTCCAAGTTATTTCTAGTCAGAACTAAGAGCCATTTTCTTTAGTATAGGAGAAAATAAAAAAATCTCTCACAATACTCATACATCAAACTTCGTCTTAAAATATATAAACATGTTAAAAACATTATTAAAATCTTGGTTTTCATCCCACGAGAATCAAAAGTTATTATAATAATTACCTATATAAAATTCATAAAATAATTTAATATTGAAACGAAAGACATTTAGAATATGTACTTACCACCTTCTTCATTTTTTTCTCAATAAATTGTATTTTTATTTATCTGCTTTTCAAATGTCATTATCATTAAGAATAAATAATAGACCCGATCACGATTTGATGGATTTTTGATAAATAGGTAAGTACTGAGGACCTACGGCAAACATCGATAGGTTACATCAAAATTATTTTATTCATAAACATCTCCGAACATACCTAGCAAGCCTCTAGGACTTTTTAAAACATCGTTTCGATTAATAATGAAATAATAATACATTGTTACATACTGCTAGTGTTTTCATTGTTAGTATTTTCATTAAGTTATTGTTTCTGTATGTTTTATCGTAATAAAATTATAGTTACATAATTATTTATTATACTTATGCCTTTCAGTAGTATTTTTAACCCTTAACTTGGCAGTGTATCTTTAAAGATACATAGTCTTTGACCCACTTTTTGTATTTTTTTTTAACACAGAATTTTTTGCTCTACACAGCGGCGAGGAGGCTAGAACGCACAATTTTTTAAAATTCTGCCAGGTTTAGGGTTAATAAAAATGCGTTTCAAGGTCGCTTAACTTCTCATACTAGGAAACAAACAATAGAAAAGGTAAAGGTTTTTATAGAAAAGATATATGGTTCTAACTAGAATTTTAATTTTGATACATTACGGTACAGCGTTAGCACTGGCAGCGTTAGAAAATACTGAGCTAGAGATCTAAAACCTTGTTCTTGAATCCCTCTATCTATCAGATGAAACGCATCAAAATTCCTCTAGTGTGGGTACTGAGACTGAGTATTTAAAGATCTAAGCATCGAAACGTAGTAACAGACAGACAGCAGGCAGCGAATTTGTTTTATACAGGATTTTTTATTCACCGTTCAAACTTTAGAGGGTTGATTCTAAGGTCATATTGATGAACTTTTATGGGACCGACATCTGATTCAAAGAAAAAAATAGAAGTTCCATATAAACTCTGAGATATTATTAGGCGGAAATGTATGGACCATCAGATTTTTCTCGACTCGGATGTCGGTCCCATAGTAAAAGTTCATCAATATAACCTCAAAATTAGCCCTCTAACATTTGAACTGCGAATAAAAAATCACCACAATGTAGTGATTTAGTAGATAACATGCCAAGGCCGTTCAAGTGGGAAATGTCTCGGATGACGTGTAATTGTAGCCGAGGCCGACAAATACGAGCCCCGATGCATATGTTCTCGTCCAGTTAGACAGTTTTTCGAGATTATCCCGTTCATCCGGGGGAAAAGGTTTAGAGACAAAACCTTCACTATTCAATAGTAGTACTAAAGTAGTTTCTTTGAGTATAAAATGTGTGGATTTAATAAATCAGAATAAAAAAAAAACTATTTTATGAGAGGTATTTTTTTAAATTTTTTCCACAATTTTTAATTTTGTAAATAATCAATGAATGTAAAGAACGCCATTAATATTAAAGACGACATGGTACACCTGATGCACTGCGAATTTTGCGTCAAGCTTATAAGCGCGGAATTACGGTGGTGAACGAAAATATAATTTAGACACTGGTTTGTTAAAATCGATTTATTAAACAACAAAAGCGTACTTCAGATTGTTGTGTATCTTGAAATGTAGTACATTAACCAAGACTAACGTTCATACAATTTATCATTAGCATAATGTGATCATTTTTTAAATATTCAAAAATTTGTAAAAATTGTTTCGAACTAGACGAACTCCACTGCATCGGGGCTCGTATGTGATCCGAGGCTTACCCATTTAACGGCCAAGGTGTGTATATAATTTTTCCGCTCAACGGAGCCGGCAAGCTGCAACTTAGTTTAGCGCAGCGGCCGGCAATGTGCTGTTTGCCGGCCGGAGGGCAGAAAATGAACTTTATGAAGCATCAAGGTAATCAGCGTAAAGAGGAGCCTATCCATGCAGCCATACAATGGGATAAAAAATACAAAGTGCACCGCCGCAATGCACCTATATGGCGCATGTCGTCAGGTAAGTTATTCAAATGAAGTTCTACTCGCGTTACTGTACTCGGCGGTGACATATTCGATAATTTATACTGCTAATGGAATCGTATTCTGTACTTTCGTTCGTTGATTTATTTGTTTTCTGATATAGCTTTAATTGGGGAAATAAAATTAAGAAGTAAAATTAAGAACCACTGCAATAAGACCGTTTAGATAGATTAGTTTTGTACACACACAAAAAAAAATGTAAATCAGCCCGACAATCGATAGTGTGCTGTGAACACATAATTATTATTTTTTGAGTTGGATAACTGAAGCTTTCAATTTGACATTCGTTCAAACCGAATAGTAAAGAGGGAGTAATCAAAATTATGTATTTAATTTATAACACCAAATACTTTTTCAAAATCTTGCCCTAACTACTCGTAATAATAATATTTCTCCTCTCACCCACCTTTCATCTATGACGAGGTTTGGACTATAGTCTCCATGCTAGCCCAAAGTCTATAATAATTACCAAAAGAACATAAGAATTAATCAAGAATATCGATATTATAACTTTTACCGAACATTCATAACACTGACTGCTTATACAATAAATAAATATCTTGGGATATCACAAATCGACCTAGTCCCGCGGTAAGCTCAATTAAGGCTTGTGATGTGGGTACTAGGCGACGATATACTTACATTACATACATAGACAGCAATGACCAAGGAACAAATATTTATGATAACTAAATACACAAATAATGCTCTCGCCAGGATTCGAACCCGGAACCTACAGCTTCGTATACCTACTACCAACTAGGCTACGAAGGCTGACAAATATTTATCTTTCGATTATCTAAAGTACAAAAATGTACAGAATACCAGACCACATGAATAAGACACAATGACATGGCAGTTCGAAGCTTGCTTCCATGCTCGAGCATAAAGAAACAATCGGCGATCCCTCATGACATACGACTTGTATGGAACAAATAGTATCGTAATTATACTGTAGGTGGCTTTACTTTTAGGGACATTGAAGTTGCAATGCGGTCTGTTTTTGTAATATATGCGTAAATACTATTTTTAAGACAGCATAGTTAACAGCTTAATGCTGCGTTTCCACCAAAGATGTGCGAGGATGTGTTTCCATACAAATGACACCTCGCTCGAGCCATTAATAGGTGTACCTAACTAGCGAGCCGCCCCGGCTGCGCACGGGTACTATACCTAGATAAAAACCTTCTTCTTGAATTACTCCACCTATTAAAAAAATCTCATCAAACTTTGCGTAGTTTTAAAGATTTAAGCGTACAAAGGGACATAGGGACAGAAAAAGTGACTTTATTTTATACCATTTATGTAGTGATTTGTATGGAGGCACATCCTCGCACATCTCTGGTGGAAACGCAGCCTAAATGTTATCAGCATCAGTCTATATCAGTTCACAGCTGGACCACGGTCTTTCCTTGGCCTAATGGACGCATTTAGGAGATATATATCCATAATCGCCACGCTGGGCAAGCGGGTTGGCGATTGCAATAATGTGTCCGCTAAGATTCATGACACTGCTGCCCATAATTAATCTTCGACAAACCATTTAGGTCAGTAACACTTCGATTCCTTAGCCGACTCTTACGCTATCCACGGGAAGAGTTGGGGTTGTGACAAATGAAGGTTACACGGAAAAAAACATGTCCAGTCCTTTAAAAAATCAGGGCAAATTTACACCTTATTCTGTTAAAAGCAAGGTGGTTCTTCCTTCTGTAATTCGAATTGACTATACACGTTCTTTCCGTGGGCCCTTCAAATGTATTTTTAGGTACTGCCATCACCACACGGCATCGGCAGAGCTTCAATTTGGATGACATTTTATTAAATAAAAACGCAGAAGAATACTACTAATGTTCTCATTTTAAACTCTATGAATCCGTGAAGAACTTGATAACCCAAGATTAAAGCTAGAAGAAATTTTAACTTGAATTTATCATAAATTAACTTCCTTTTAAAAAGGTATCAAAATATCTCGAGTTATCAAGTTCTTCACGCCACGTACACTATGTACAGACTTTATCGCCCATTTTGGATTTACACACTGTATAGGCTCAGTTTCCGTTTACCATTTCACGTTTCTAATCGCATCTCGGCGACAAGTAATTAGACGACATATTACGATTGATAATTTAAACTTTCATTTCTAAATGCTGATGCTGGCTAATTGGTTTGGTAATAGTTTGCTATGTATGGAAAAAGCTAATTTTCATAGCGAAATGAACTTGAAATGTTAATTGAATGACGTTTAATAGTTTTTTCATCACACTTGCTGTCTAAGCGCGCCATTGCTTGCATTGCATGCATCGCGGGAGTAAGAGAATTTAACTTGTATAAAAATTATATTTTGAAAAACATTGTATGCATCACGGTTGGTAAGAGGCATGCATACTAACTCGAGTCATTAAAAGCCCTTCGCCTATGGCGTCGGGCTTCTAACACTCTCGTTAGTAACACCGTACTTACCTCCCTAGATGCACAATGTACTATTCTTGGCACACTGTAATTTATTTTTGTAGAACAACTCAAATTGTTTTATTTTTTGCCTACGAGTGGGTTAGGCATGACCCGCGAAAGATAAGGGCTGTTCAAATCAAAAACCGCGTCCTGTGTTGGTAAACTTCAGTCTTTTTTCTTTGGTATTACTCAAATACATTCACCACTGTACACGTGTAGGTATGTCTGTCTATCTTTTGCTTCCGATAGGCAACTCCTTTTCTCAAAGGTTAACTGGAAGACATTCTTTACAGGGATAAGTTCGCCTTTGTACCTGTCTACATTGTTGTAATTAATTATGAACATTTATGTTACATGCGTTTTGTGTACAATAGACTTCACATATACCTCAATTATGTTACTATTGCTGTTTGTAAAATAAAGTTGCATCTGAATCGAATAAGCTAACCGTTACATCGTTAATTCTACTCCCATCTTAGTACTGATAAAGTACTTAGGTACTTATCAAAAATTGCAACATAAACTGTCTTCTAAGCCTTTGCGCCTTCAATAAAACATAAGTTAACGAGCCTTCAACTCAGACTTTGGAGCTATAAGCACTTGCACACGTAGCTATCTCAGTTCAAATCGAAGACCACACACATCGGTGTTTTTGCACTATCATGTTTAAAACCATTTCCAGATTACAAACGAGTATCAAATGAGTGCAGTTTATTACAATTACGAGGGTATTTCAATGGTTAGATATCGATCGCATTTCATCAAGGCATCGATTATCGACTAGGAAGCGATCTGGTCGTCCGATCTAGCTTCCCATATGCCAATTAGCCAATTAGAGAAGGCGAACAACGCCACCTAGTGGCGATAAGGCAACGTTTTTGTTGCAGCGAAGACATTTCCTTTATCCCTTCGGAGATCATTACAGAGTCTGAATATATTATTGTGTGGCTAAACCAGTCATTTGTTTAGAAGCGTCGTGTATTTAAAGTAGCTTTCAATAAATATGGACTTTTCGAGACTTTTTTTTTTTAATATCGGATTTTACACGTACTTAACCGAAATATTTACGGGTTAAACCTTAATTAAAATTGATTGGCCGTGTGGTGACCGCAGTAAGAATACATTTGTCACCACCGCAACTCCTCCTGCGGGTGTCTTAAGAGTCGACGACTAAGGGCTTGAAGTGTAACTGCACCATTATTTGATAAAATATTGATGATGGCCAGCAGCATCATCATAGTGGACACATTACTGCGATCGCCAATCCGCTTGCCCAGCGTGGCGATTATGGGCATTTACCTCCTAATGCGTCTATATGCATAGTTAATAGGAGAGGCCTACAGCAGTGGACTATCATAGGGTGATGTTGATGACGATGAACCCTTAATTCGACAACGGCTAAAATACTGGATATAATTAAACGTAAGTTTACGCGATTAAGACCCGTTTGTCTTTAAAACATAAAATACTGGACATGATATTTGATCCACTTTTTGTATTTTTTTTCGAACGTATATAAGTAGAAATAATGAGTTTACAATACATAATATTCATCAAACAAAAATATAAATAAGCGAAGGAAGAATGTAAATATGTAGTAAAAACATCAAAGTACAAACGTATATTTTCAGTATCATCAAATTCCATTAAAAAAACATTTTTGAATTACTAAACACTGAGATGTTACACAAACAAATCGATAAACAAACCTGTCAATATTATAATACACTAAAACAAAATATAACATCTTGCGGTTACAAAAACTCGATCTTTTTAAGGAACTGCCAAAACACGAGCTGTCATAATATCCCGTTTATTTAAAAAGTTCCGACATAAGGCTGTCAAAAATGTCAAAATCATAAACGACTTAGTAAGATATCAGAATAGATAAATATTAACCGTTGGGAATACGAAATGTAAACTTAATTCGTCTTCTTTTTAGGGGATAATAGGCAAGACGGATAATATATGGAATCGATTAATATGAATACCTAGGTACCTATTGAATGTCTAAGTTAAATTAATATCTAATTTAAATTTGAATGTTGGTTGCATATTTATCACTCGCATGAAAATTATTTACATTTTGTATTCAAATAACAACCGTGTGGTGACGGCAGTATGAATGAATGCATTTGTCACCACCACACTCTTTTCCGCGAGTGTTGTCGTAAGAGTCGACTAAGTGATTGAAGTGTCAATGACCATTCTTTGATACACTCTTTATACATACATTTTTTGATTGATGATGGGCAGTAGCGTCATTATAGTGGACTGTGCGACTCTTAGACTGTGCGACTACCAACACGTTTGTTTCATACATTTTATTGCAACTACCAGAGGTGTACTAGTAGCATAACTTGACTTTAAAGGAAGATTTCCAAAAAGACAAGAATATTTACGCCGTAACTTTTGATAACTTCCCAGATCTCCTTAACGCCAAGTCACGTATCCCTAACGGCAAATACATTTTTAAAACATCGCACATAAAAGGGAATACTCGAGTATTATTCGAAAGTGCGGAAATGCGTCCCATACATCAAGTGGGCGAAATAGAAAAACAGAAACAAGATAAAATGTGAGTACATCGCAGTGAAATGTTACTATTCCGAAATAGACAAATTGCCCTTTGACATTGCCTGCTTTTATATGCATGTGTAGTGATGTGCCACGCGAGTAATATTTTGTTTCACAAAAATATTACACAGGTGCACTCAATTAACTATATTACTCAAAAGACAATTATGAGTCAACTCGCGACTGCTACTTTATTTAAGTTTATTAAGCGTATCTAAGTGAGTGTAAATGTTTGATTGTTAATTGTTACAGCAGTAAATTGGAACTGTAAAAAAATAATGATGTTTTTATAGTAAAGAAAAAACCTTACATAAATTTAGTATTTCTAGCTGTTTTCGCATATTTCCATGGCATTATGAAACATGATCCTGCTCACTATGGATCAAGTCCCGATAATTAATTAAGACCTTTGTATTTATATTCTATTTTGGTGGGGACTTCCGGTGTAATACTGGACCAAATAGCGACTAAATAGGTAATTTATATAAAATACAAACAAGAATTCCTGGCTGCGGCTTTAAACGCCTGCGCGAGCGACAGACATTTAATTTTTTACATCTCATATTTATTTACAGAGTATAAAAATAAATATCAAATACTGTGATGTAATATGTAGGTACTAGTTATCTGTAATGCCCGATATATATTACTTACTACTTATTGAACAAACTTTACACTTGTGATCAGTACCCAAAAGCCAATGAATGTGTAACTAAGTCAGTGGGAAATATTACAAGAAACAGTCCCACAACGAATAATGTTATCAAAATTGGCACATCACTACGTAAAGGGTTATTTGCCCCTTATTCAAGTTGCAAGAAGGGTCAGTTCGGACTATTAGGTATACAATCTCGTATTTTTCTACCGTTTAAAGTATATCAGAAAAATGAACAGGGTAATTCCTCAAGACTGCAATATCACTTACGAATTCTTACGTGCGTTCTTTTATGAATTTAGTAGATGCGTCCAACGTAAATAGGCCTACAGGATTAGGACAGTCATACGGAGAGGAGAGTCAAGACTTGGACTAAATAATATAAAACACATAAAATAATTGGTTATGGATAATGTTACACTCCTGTGGACTTACTCAACAGGATGCCTAGCCAAGATGCAATTTTGCAATATGATAAGCGAAAAGTAATAAAAGTATGAGAATGACAGGTTCGTACGAAAAGTCATGTGACCGTTTCCCATACATGATTATGGTCATGAGAATTATCGCTTATCGTATACGATTGCAGAATGCCATTCTGGCTAGGCTTGCAGTGGCATCTTGACTAGGCAATAGTAGGCATGCAGGACAATGGTAATTTAGGTACGGTTAGGTTTACCTGTAAAAAAGTTCAGTCAATTTCATTATTTTAAGCCTATTTTTTTATTATTATTTTTTTTATAAAATCACGGATAAAATCGTCTGTTTCGAAGTAAGTACACAGAATTTATTGTGATTAGAATATCTTCTAGTGATTGTATAAATAGAAATAACAAATACAAAAAGCACAATGTACACAATACAGGTGGCACAATACAAATAAATAATAATAATTAGAACTAAAATGACAGACTTAAAGCAGTAAACAAAAATCGTGACTGGGGCTGATGCATACAAATATTTGAATTCATCCTGGGATTTGAATTAATTGACAAATGCCTGTCTTCGATCTAAGGTTGGTGAATTCGGAATTGATTAATTGCACATACATATGTACATATCCACCTATAATATTTATTGGTTCTAATTAGTTCAAAAATATTTTTTTTAGTACAGATGGTGCCTTTTTTAGTGCGAGAAGTGTGTCATTTTAAGTCAGGTAAAACTTTGGAGGGCCATCTGCACTAAAAAACGTCGTACGAAACACGTGCAAAAACGAAATTCGTAACTCGTGTCGATTTGAAAACATCGCCACTCGTTTCGAATTTCACGTTTTTCGCACTTGTGTCGTAATGTACTATTTTGTTTCTGTCTCCTCCTTAATTGCCGGAGAACTTTTAATACTTACTCTACTATTTTCTTCAGTACGTGAATGACAAACACAACATTCCAGTTTATAAAACGAATACGATGCCACATACCTACTTCTAATGCATCATCTTAAGGTGCATTTAGACATTCTATCCTCCACTCTGTACGAAATCAATAAATTTCGACGAATCACGTTTTGTATAACTAACGAATTTCGTAGAGCGGGGGATAAAATGAGCGAATGCTCGTTTGGTCTAAATGCACCTTTAGGACGTTTTTCCTCCAACGCCCTCAAAAGGCTATTTTAAACCGAACACGAGTAGCGGCAGAATTAATCCAATCCTGCCAAATCAACCGCTAAATTCTTTCATACCTGCTCTTATCCTTTGACATCTCAAAACACAACCTAGATGACTAATAAGATAAGGTTCATATTAGGAAATATTTAAAAGGGGGTGTAAAGATGACGTGGCATGGTGACACCTTGATGGTGACTCGAAGTGACAAATGCAAGCGCCTTCCCACGATATGGTGATGTTGAAGATAATCCAGAAACAAGTATGAGGCTTATTTAAATACAATATGCAGGCGATATTAATGAAAAGTGTTAAATTACCGTCAACTAAACAGGATTTTAACTACTGTGGAGAAGTAATGAAGGTAAGTATTATGTATTGTTATAATCAGAGATCGGACAAATGTGCGCCATTGTTCGCAATAATATAAAAAACCGGCCAAGTGCGAGTCGGACTCGCGCGCAAAGGGTTCCGTACCATTATCAATTTATTATTAAAAAAATACAGTTAAATCAATCTACCTCAAAAACTATAGGAGATAATTTTATCAAACCAAAAATAGTTGATAGAGTTTATTAATGTGCATAACATATATTTTTTTCAGATTTTTATATCGCGTAGTTTAAAAAATAGAGGGGGGGGGACACATTTTTCAGACTTTGAGACCTGATATCTCGAAAACGATTTGCTTAAATAAAAATGTTATGTATAAACCTTCATATCATTTTCAAAAACCTTTCTATTAATACCCCACACGCTTATGTACAACTAAAAAAAAAATTCTATCCCTCAGTTACATGTATGGAGGGCCCCCACTCCAATGGTTTTTTTTACAATTTAGTATCACATTCCTGTAGCGGTTCATACAACACATATCCTTACCAAATTTCGTTACTGTAGCATTTATAGTTTCCGAGTAAATTGGCTGTGACAGACGGACAGACGGACAGACGGACATAACGAATCTATAAGGGTTCCGTTTTTGCCATTTTGGCTACGGAACCCTAAAAAATACAAATAATTTCTTGAAAATTGATTTCGAAACTTCAAGGTGACGAAATTCAAAGGTTTACATAGTTACCGGTGCCAAATAAGTAATTTTCTGAAATGGACATCACTCCAAAGTTGATTAAATAATTACTTAATCATTTTCAGAAAATACAATGACGCATATTTGTCCGATCTCTGGTTATAATCGATAGGACGAACTATTTTTAGGAACAACCAAGTCAAGATCAACAATTTCGGCAAAACAAAAATATGCGCAACAAGCTTTATGCCATTAATTTTTACCCGAAAACCCCAAAATTATTATAGAGCAAACTTGTATTTCATTGATCTTTATCAACTGAATGTAACACATTTTTGTTTAAGTAGTAACACTAACTTGCCGTGTGCTGACGGCAGTAAGAATACATTTGTCACCACCCCAACTCCTCCTGCGGGTGTCGTAAGAGTCGACTAAGGGATTGAAGTGTCACTGACCATTCGACAAGATTGATGATGAGCAACAGCGTCATCATGGTGGACGCATTGCTGTGATCGCCAATCCGCTTGCCCAGCGTGGCGATTATGGCCATTTACCTCCTAATGCGTCTATGCGCATAATAAATAGGAGAGGCCTACGTCCAGCAGTGGACTAACGTAGGCTGATGATGTGTCATGTGTGATATGAAATCTAATATTTTAATTAGTGTAACAAATAAAAAAAAAACAAAGCGAACAGGGAGTTAAATATTCTAGAGAGTAAAACATTTTAAGAACCTGCACAATCTGCAACAAAAAATATTGTTTATTTCACAGAATAACTATTTACGCTTATTAGAATCCCAAATATTGGTCGTAAACGTAAAAATGAATGGACAGTAAAATAAAGACGGCTATCAACGTCAACGGGAGTGTAAATCACGGGAAGTGTTGAGCTCAGTGTCGGGGAGTGACGTGTATTCATGTCAACAAACGAAATATTTAAATAGGGATGGGATGCCACATAACAGATTTTGAGACTAAGAAGATTTTGATGGTCAATTAACACTAACTAGGTAGGTACCTACGTTTATTTCTATTTGAAAGAAACTTGAGTTATATTATCATCATCATCATCAGCCTATGATAGTCCAATGCTGGAAGTAGGCCTCTCCTTTTAACTATTCGTATGGACGCATTAGGAGGTAAATACTCATAATCGCCACACTGGGCAAGCGTATTGGCGATCGCAGTAATGTGTCCACTATGATGACGCTGCTGCCCATCATCAATCTTTTATCAAATAATGGTCAGTGACACTTCAATCCCTTAGTCGACTCTTACGTTACGACACCCGCAGGAGGAGTTGGGGTGTTAACAAATGTATTCTTACCGCCGTCACCACACGGCCTTCGGAGTTATAATTATGAATTAATGTGGTAATAGTAATTTTATAACCATTATAAATCTACTACTATCTAGCACGAAAGACATATTTACCGTATTCTCAACTCGTAAGCGAAAAACTAGGATTTACTCTCCGCGTTTGAAAAATAAATTCAATGACTGTAAAATTTTATGACAAAATGTGAGTTAAGGAGGAGTGCAGTTAGAATACTATCCAATCCGATATGGGTTCAACTTTTTACAGCACAAGTTTTTAAGACCTGTAGGCTTAGCACAGGATTGGTGCGACAGTATGACGCCGTGAGATGGACTAGCCGTCCCGCTTTTAATCATATTGTTAGTAAAAGATGGAAAACCTATCTCGCGGCGACATACTGACGTACCAATCATGAGCTAAGCTAGCTGGTGGCCGAGTGCTTTAAGCATCAACCGCTAAGGTGGGTTTGGTCGTACTTCGGACGTTAGTAAACTAGGTCTCTTTTTCTTTGGTATATATCTAATGTTTAAAAATATTCATATTTCAAGAACTAAGTAGTGTACTATACCTACACAACACGGGAGTACGTAATTTAATACTCATTCTACTTATTTATTTTTAGACTTTGCAAAAATATTATATGACAAATAGCTTCCAAGGAAAAGAAATTACACGCAGCTTGAAACTAATGCATATTTTGATTGATCACGAATCGGCTGTCCAGTCATGTTATATTAGAAACATAATTAGCCGACTAGACTTGTAAAAAAGCCATCCCATCACTATTTTAAATAATTAGATGTACACACAAAAACTTATTTAGTATTAATGTATTCGGGACACGGATGACACAGCGACGCCACAGCGTAGACTTTAAAAAGTGAAATAAAAAGCAGAAACACTCACCATAATAGTGGACCTACATATCTTGAATATAAATTAGCAATGGACAAAAAACCAAATACGTATTCACGCCTAAATAATGAAGGATAGACAGGCGCGGATAACATTAGATTTATCACCGAATGATTGTTATTCTGATTTTTTATAGCACGGATTAGAGTAATTTTATTGCTGTAGAAGCTACAGTAGATTTGATGGTATGCGGAGTGACGAGGTTGAGGATTAGTAAAAACTTCACCAAAAAACCGGCTAAGTGCGAGTCGGACTCGCGCCCGAAGGGTTCCGTACCATTATCATTAAAAAATACAGTTAAATTATAAATATTAGATGTCATATACCAAAGAAAAACGACCAAGATCAACTATGTCCGAGGTGGGGATCGAACCCACGTACTCAGCTTTCGCGGCTGATGCCTGTACCCCTCGGTCACTCGGCTTTGCAACCACTGGTCAAATTTCTCGAGTATATGCAATCCCTTACAAGGCTAGGCGCCTTTGACCATTCTCTGAGCCTCACCACCTCCTATTAGGATACTTTACAGTTTTCTAGAATAGCTAGAGAGAACTGGTGCTGCCATCTATTGAACATATTGCGAAAGTACAAATCAAATTATTTATTAACTAAATATTTTGATTTGTACTTTTAATTTTTCTCCAGTAGTCACACTACTTAATATTATATAAATTATAAATATTAGATGTCATATACCAAAGAAAAACGACCAAGATCACCTATGTCCGAGGTGGGGATCGAACCCACGTACTTAGCTCTCGCGGCTGATGCCTGTACCCCTCGGCCACTCGGTCTTAGCAACCACTGGTCAAATTTCTCGGGTATATGCAATCCCTTACAAGGCTAGGCGCCTTTGACCATTCTCTGAGGGCAAGCAATACATGCCTGCACCTCCTATTAGAATACTTTACAGTTTTCTAGAATAGCTAGAGACATACAGTTAAATCAACCTATCTCAAAAACTATAAGAGATAATTTAATCAAACCAAAAATCATTGATAGAGTTTATTATTATGCATAACGTATTTTTTTTCTAGAATTGTATACCACGTCGTTTAAAAAATAGAGGGAGGGGACACATTTTTCAGACTTTGACAGCTGATATCTCGAAAACGGTTCGCTTAAATAAAAATGTGATATAAAAACCTTTATATCATTTTCAAAGACCATTCTATTGATACCTCACACGCTTATATACATCTAAAAAAAAATCTATCCCTCAGTTACATGTATGGGCCCCAACCCCAATTATTTTTTAAGAGTATAGTATCATTATTTTGTAGCGGTCCATACAACACATATTCTTACCAAATTTCATCACTGTAGCATTTATAGTTTCCGAGTAAATCGGCTGTGACAGACGGACAGACGGACATGACGAATCTATAAGGGTTCCGTTTTTGCCATTTTGGGTACGGGACCCTAAAAAAGAATACACTTATATTTAAAATATCGTATATGAGCTTTCATCGTAATAAGTAGGTACTTACTCGTAAAGACGCAACGCATTATGCCATGTAAAGCAATTGCTCACTGACTTTTGACAAACTTTAGTCGATTTTTATTTTGTTTCCTGAGAATTTTATGGGATTTCATACTATAGGATTACAGCAAAGGGCCATTCCATATGAAATCATCAGATTCTGATTTAATTCCGCGCTGACTGATTTTTAAACAGTTTGAAAAAAATCAAGGATGATAGTCTTTAGTAAGTTGTACGTAAACCGTCAATACTTTTTTTTTACTTGCTGCTCATCCAGATGGGGCCCGCTTTAAGTTTCAATTTACCTGTTTTTGAGGTTCCACGAGAAGCGATGTTAATTTGTTTCGGTAACTAATATACGTTTTTTATATATTTTTTCTGATTCTCTAGTAAACGTACTTTAAAATGTTATTATCAATATGCATCAAGCTATTTTACTTATTCCATCATAAATGTTGAAAGTTTTGTGAATATTTTCAAATTCCGCCCATTTTCTATTGGATTTTGCAGCATGTCTACTGGGCTTAGGGAATTAATATTTTTTTACTGTATAGTACAAGTATTGCTCTCATAAAATAACTGAGGGTTTGATCACAAACTTTTCATTTAGCTGAAAAAAAGAATGGTAAAGTTGGCCATTTTACGAAATTGCTCAACTTTGACTCCAAATTTCATCATGTTTGGCAATATAAAAAAATCCAAAAAGTTATACAAAAGATAGTACCAACTCTATTCTATAGGAATCCGTTTCATTTGGTTTGTGTTTTCGATTTTTTTTAATGTCCATTTTTCGGAACTTTTTACGACTATTTTCCGGCGCTCTATGACTTTACTATTTTAAATAAAACACATTAAATTATTCATAACTATATTTTATTAGTCATTAACAACAACAAGAACCTTTATTTAAGCTGTGATGTACGTAATTAAGTATGTCAGTGTGCATGACCCTTGTGTTAATGCACGATTTACGAATTCATGTTCATATCATGCAAAAGTCAGCAAAAAAGCTTGTCACAAATATTATGTAATGTATATAATATGTGCGTGTGTGTGTGTAAAGTATTATTACCTGACTACCTTTACGACATTAACATTTTTGGAGTAGGAATATCTTCCGGCTCGTAAGGTGCCGTTTGAAACTGGCACAAAATTATGATACGACCTGGTATTTTTTATTGTTATCGCATTATTGAATCAACATCATTACTCTTATCTAAAGACAGTAGGCATGTGTAATAAAACTTATAAGTACCCTATTTCAGACGTATTATAAGATGTGCCACTAGCATTTTCATGCTTACCATCAAGAAAGTGGTGTACCACTTTTTTGGTTGACTGTACATAGTAAACGAGGGAATCAACAATCATCATTTTGTTGTTTATTACGTTTATAAATGTTGTTCGTGATAAAAAAAAAACATTAACTTAAACAACTACTTTGAAACTTCTTGCTAACTTGTAGATTTCAAAAAATCATATCTCTTTCAAAAATCAATAACACAATATAAATAAAGATGATTTACAAAGAGCAAAGTAAGTTCTTCTCTTCTGTGTACTTTTCAGAGCTTTAAACTTTGCCAAACATGGTTTTTTTTAACGTCATAAAAAGCAAATTCTACAAAAATGGTTTTGTAATTTACTGTTTTTTAAGTTAGAAGAACTAAATTCAAAAATATTGTTAAAGTTTTCATTTAAAGACTATTTGAGCTTGTTAATAAAAAAAAAATACCTGTCTAGACCAAGCGAGCAATCTAATAAAAGCTACTGAACATCACTGAACATTAGCAAAATAACATGAAGTTTTAGAAGTTTGTCATACAATAAGTAATAAAAATATACCTACTGTAATACATACATGTACAAGTACACATATTAAATAGTATATTGACATATAATAAAATTCAGTTCCACACATTAAAAAAAAGTTAAAGCAATTTTCATCGACCTCAAAAATCGCTTATTTTTAAACTTCAGACCTATGTTATCTGGCTGTTAGGCTATTTAAAAATTAAACAACTACGGTTTTATGTAAAGCATACAGAATACAGAATACAGAATTTATTTGGTAAAAGTAAAATTCTTACATGTCAATTTTTATATAGGTGGGTAGGTATGTAATTACAATTAATAGATGTCATTTTACAATAATAGTCGGTACTTAGGTTTAAAATGTATACAATAGGTATTAAATATTATGTTCATACAATATAAAGAAAACAGCGCTGGGTCAGTGATCTTTACCGTAATATATTTGTAAAGTCATTTATGCAATAATATGCCCTTTCAATAAGTAGTTGTTTTAATTTAGATTTAAATATTTGGTCTGTTTTAGAGTCTGTTATGCAGGCTGGTAATGAGTTATAGATGAGTGGTCCCATGATGCTGAGTGAGTGTCGTGACTTGGCGAGTCGTCGCCGCGGTACGATGAGCTGGGGACGTCTGCGCGCGGGGGTGTCGCGGGTTTGGGCGCTGGGTTTATACTTATCAATATTAGTCCTAACGTGCATACAAGCAGCCATAATATATACGCACGGTAAGGTAAGTATCTTATGTTTCCTAAATAGTTCTTGTGCCGGATGACTAACAGGTTTTCCGTCAATTATACGCACGGCTCGTTTTTGCATACGAAACATTCTGTCGCGATCAGCAGCTGTGGCCCATAGATCCACGCCTTGAATTAAGATCGAATGAAAATACCCAAAATATGCTTTCTTGAGATTCCCAATCGATAGGCTAGGGGCCAATCTCGACAGAGCATAACATGCTGAGGCCAGTCGATCACAAGTCAACGCGATGTGCGGAGCCCATGTCAGCCCGGCGTCAATTGTAAACCCGAGGTACCTATATTATCATCCATGATTTTTTCCATACAAATCGGAAAGCATGCAGCGCACCTCATTTGATGATTTCATATGGAATGGCCCCAAAATAAAAAATCCCACTTTACGTGTAAGCAAAGTATGTATCTCAAAAAAAAACTTTACCAATTCGTCGCCGTTATTAATATTGTATACCTGTACCAAATTGCAAATTTCTAGTACTATCGAACGGCCAATTAAGTATGCTGCGGACAAACAGATAGACGGACAGACTGAGATGGCAAAAATATAAGGGTTCCTAGTTTACTACGGGATCCTAAACATGATATTATGGCTTTCAGCACCCAAATACTAAGCAACCAAAATAAGTTTGTGCTATTTAAAAATAATAGTTGAAATAGTGATTTGCCTGATGATACATACTTAAAGTATTATTACCATTGTCACAGCCATTACTACCCATTTGCAATGATATTCACAAAATGAGTACTCTCATAGTACCTTATTAGTCTTATTACCTTTAAACTTCAGACTACCTTTAAACTTAACTCCAATTCGGATTCCTTATCAAGCTCGTTCATTAATACGGTATTCCATCAACGGTACACGACACGCAAAATCTCAAAAGGATAATTAATTTAAATAAAAGAAAAAAAGAGGCCATAAATTAAGTAAGGCGGAAAGGGTCTGCATATCGAGACCTTTTAAGAAACCTGTACAGTCGAATGCCATTCCGAGGGCCATAGTTAAAATGCTTTAAGAATAGCTATTCATTAGCGGGTGCGAGAATGAGAATTCTTGGAGTACTCTGAATATTCCATTGGCTGGGCCTGTATTGTCTTTAGAAAAATGCCTTAGTCGGGTGCTAAATTATGTCCATGCCGTGTTACTCACACCGCCAGACATCCTAGTTCATTATAGGGTTTTAGATTCACGGAAATGGCTACTGTTTTGTTGGTGGAATGTTCGTTGTTAATTTATTCAATGGGTTAGGTTACTTGGATTTATGGAGGGAGTTTTGTCTTTAGATTTGCTTTGAGCTTCAGTTGTAAAGCTGCAGAAAATAAAAGTTATTTCTTGCGACTTCTATTTATTCGCTGCCATAAACCGAAAAAAAATAATTAAAAAAACCTGAGTTGTGTTCGTTTGTAGTTCAATCTTACCTCAAGTTAATTCTTGTAATTTCATAATTGTATCATTTGTACAGCTATTATTATAGAGTGTAAAAGATGACTCATGATCAAACTGGAACGTATAGTCAGCTGCAGAGAAAAGTAGACCCCCTTGCATACAAATGTGTACTTTATTTTTTCTACTTGCAGCTGGGTGTACCTTTCTTCAGGGCGCAGGCTAATGAAAACGATGTGTCGTTCAGTCTTGAGTCACATTTGTTCTAGTATGCAACAGCCTTGAATTAAATCAGCAGTAAGTATAAAAATACTTGTATTTATGTTTAACTACAAGCATTTCAGTTTAATATGTACTTATTTTTTACAGGATTTTGTGTTACCGACCTCAAATAAATGGGATTAGATAATGATGTAAAACCAGTGTAAAACTCACAATTCTTTTTATTGGTAAATTGTTTACATTTGAATTTTAGTATAATTTTAGTTTGTAATTAATTTTAATGATATGTTAATCTTGTCTGTCCTTTCTGCACTTCTTTACTCTGAATAAATGTATAAAACACAAATAACTATACTTAAAATAAAGCTTATATATCACTTCCGATTCAATACTGATACACGTTGCTAAGAGTAGTGACAATTTTCATAGGGAGTTTTGGTTATCACTATCAGTCGTCATCTTATTATAAAATAATTACGCACATGATCTTGATAGCAAGCTATAGCTATACAGCTTTTTACGTGTAAGTTTTTATCTAGTGTACCGGTAAAAAGAATGAGCTTTTGATTACAATCATTCCGTAATTAAAATTTGAGTCAATCGTCGCAACAACCAAAAACGAAAGGACACGAGAAGCACTAAGAGCGTGTAAAATAATTCAGCATCCGGTCGGTTGCACAAAGTTTGCGCTTTGCATACTTAAACAAACCTTATCTCTGGATCGAAGATCCGAAGATACTCGAGAAAAACGGGGCGAGAACCGAGATTCTTCACGCATTAGGACAAAATTAAGTGCGGTTATATGTTCCGCTGTCGCATTAAAATGCCCTTTGGGCTACTTAATGCACCGCTCCGCTCGCCGGCAGTATGCTGTATCTCAGGATATACAGTTTAGTGATAAATGGGTTTCCATGGTAAGATCTATTCTGATTTTTTTCTAGTTCCATGACTGGAATAGCGGGGCCAAACAAGGTATAGACAATAATATATAGTAAATAATACAGAGTAAAAATATAGTCAAAAATAGAAGTAATAGAATTAGAGAAATACAATAAATACTACACAAATTTAATATAAAGTACGCATCATATAATTTTGTAGGTCACTTACGTAAGATAATTTAAATTCGAGATTATAACTAAGTCACATGTAACCTTATAATATTTCTTTGTAAGAAGTACACATTCGTACAGCTTTATTTTTTTTATAGAAAAACATTTTACATATATTACTCTACAAAAAAAACATATTTGAGATACCCATTTTTCTCACAGGCAACAGAAAAGTGCATAGGTACTTAGTGATTCCAAGTTGACCTTGCTTTGTGAATTTAAATTACGACCTGCATCCTTACTAACTAGGTATAACAGACTACTACTGGAAGTTCACAGTAATGCCATCTCTTTCTTGCGTCAGGAACGAGCGAGATACACTGGGAATACTAACCGTTGCTAGAGTATGTTTCAGATAACTGTGATTCTTGTTCATCTGTGGCCTATTTCACCATTTTTTTTTTCCATACCAAACATTTATTTATCAACCAATAGAATCAATAACAAATCTCAAATCCACACCGCAGGCTTCGTCAAGTGGGAACAAAAAATTAATAATAATATTTAATTAAGCAGCACAAAACAAACAATAAAGCAATCCGCAACAGGCTTCGTCATAATCCCTTAAACTCAAAATCACAAACTACAACTGTGACAATTGTAAAATATCACTGTTACTGACGTCACAGGCCTCCGTAGGATACGGATACCGCTTACTATAGGACGGTCCGTGTGCTTGTTTGTCACCAACATAAAATTATTACTAATAACGTTATTATATCGTTAATAAACTGAAAACTCGTGACAATTGTCGCAAGGTTTAGTACAATTTTCATTAAATCTTGACATGAGGTTCGACTTATGTTGGAATTTCATTACAGTTGTCGTGTTTTTTGTGACAATTGTAATTTTGCTACCCAAAAAATAAGTTATTTACTGCTGATTAATTTAAGTTCCTGCACTACATTTTATGTTGGTGGCATAGAAACGCACAGCCCTTTCGATGGTAAGCGGTAACTGTAGCCTATAGACGCCCCGATTAGAAAAACAGTAAATTTACAATTGTAGCACTTGTCAATGTGGTGAAATTGGTGCCTGGTGGACAGGCGAAAGTACAAAGCACAACGTTTTAGAGATGCCATTGCTACAGGCATCGTTGGTTTTTGTAACAATGTTTTTTTATTAATGATGTGATTCCTTACTGCACATCCAGTACAATAGTAACGTAATAGTAGATCGCGGACGCGATTGATGAGCTCTCATTATCTAACTGTATTAATTTGTCAGTGATGGGTAGAATATCGCGACGCACTTGTGCTAGATGCCATGAAACTAATCTCCTTTGCATTCGCGCGATTCTAATGTATGTGTGTGTAATCAATGTGACTAGCGATGAAAATGGTAAAAGATTGTTGTTGTTTCCTTCAAAAGTTTCGAATCTCTCCTATAAATTATCGTTTACGATTCTGAAGCATTCAAACAGTAACATCGTTCAGTTTGCCACTGTTTGAATTTCGAAACGTATTTAGACGATTGTTGTCTAAATATGCTTCGAAATTCAAACAGACGGTTGAATATCACATTATTATTTTTAAGATTCGATTACAACATGCAAAGTTTTTATCTATGAAATGCCACATATTCAATTTTATATGAAAAACATAGTAAGGGATATATATTTATGGTGGCGAGTTTGCGTGTGTCGGCGCCAGGTGGCGGTAAACGATGGTAAATACATTCGAACGGCCACGATGCGACAATTTATTATCCTGCGATTGTATGAAATTCTTTTGTGTTATAATCAACCGATTTATTTTATGAACATTTTATAATAAATTGAAAAAATCATTAAAGTTCCATTCTGTATATATTATTATGTTTATCGTCTGTATATTTTAGGATGCCTATATTATACATAAATATAGCTTTAACCAGTAGCTGTGCCATGCATTCTATCGCGCTTTTACTGATATTTTGGAGCGATTACTTTTGTGATAATTATGACATGACTAAATGATTTTGTAGTTTTTATCTTTTGACATATTTAATAGTATATTGGATTGATTCGTTTATTTTATTCTACTACGTTAACTATATAATTATATGTCTACTTTTAGTCATGCCATAATTATCAATTCTATTTACAAAATCTTATTGATATCATGAATTAATGTGTGTCTGTGCATGTTAGGTAATGATTGTATTTTTTATTTATTAATCCTAAGATCAATGTTCTACACAATTGTATTGTTAAGAATAAATTAAATGAAATTAAATGATTGCGATGGCCTGCCGTACTTTTCGAGTAAAGCCTAACGTTAGCGATACTTGCAAAGTCATGGTACGGCTACAAAAAATTGGTTTAATTACATTCATATAGACGTTAAAAACCTAGTCCAATAATAAAAATGGCGAACAAAATTAACTTTTATTGTTCTGTAATCTAACACTCATACAAAGAACATCGGATCCACACGGTATTATAATATTTAAATATTTGTTTAGATATAATAGTTCGTTCACTTTTAGTAAAAAAATATATCCTTAGTTAAAACTGTATTTTTAAAGAAAAACTAAACCTTTGATAACATTATTTAGTTATTATATTTTTTTTTTCGGTTACCGCGAGGATTACACATGAAATAAAACTATGAAAACTAATTATCCTTTCTTATTTTGATGGAGGTAGATCTATCAAATTTTCTCCATTGTCAGTTGCCCGCAGACCACGAACCCTATAAAGTGTTCGAAACGTCGGGATGAAGTTAAATTTAATAAATATACGCGAGTTTATCCGTCTTTATAGTTTTATTTAATATTTGTGTAGGATAGGAACGTAAGAAGATGAATGGAATGGAGCGTATGTGTGAGAGAAGGATGGTAGATGGTGCGAGAGGGAGGGGAGAACTATTTGAACGGTGAACAAACGTACGTGGTGTAAGATGTGAAAGATGTAAAATAATTAAGCTGGAAATAAAATAAAACTGTAGCGTAGGGGAGTTAATGACATACTGTTTGAAATAAAGACGTGATCGGAAACTTATATTTATTGGCAGAGTTACAATACTCAAATACTATAGGTAACTACTAATTTATTTTTATTTATTTTTTGTTTAAAACTAATGTATCGAAATAAGCTCTGGAATCCGATAACTTATGTAACGAAACGACTGACCTAATAAAAAAAACCCTTATAAAAATTCTTTAAAACTACTTAGTCGACTCTCCTGCTTTTAAAGTTTTAGCCATGATGAAGTGTGATCGTCTAGAGATTGATGGAGGACCCTAACATTGTTTCATAGTAACCCAGAGTCTTTGACAATAACAGAATATGTGGAGCTTGTGGAGATAAATAATAATGCCTAGACTAAAGAATAAGGAAGTATATTCGCAAATTAAAAGAAGATTAATAATAATTCAAACAGTCACATTATGATAAAACATTTTGGATGGCATAGCAAAACATAATTAATCAAATAGGAAAACAATTAGTAACTTAAAGTATAAATTTATAATGTAATTCACTAATATTATAGACCACCACCTGCAGAGAGAGAAAGGCAAACATGAGAATTTAAAATATAAATGTTTAGTATATAAGGTTAAAAAAAAAACAATAAAAATAATTATTGTTTTTTTTTTCCTAATCCACTACCAGCTATTTCTTGTCGCGGCTAACTTGTGATAGTCCATTCCTTTGCTTTTCTACCAGAGTTTCAAAGGAATTTAAACATATTTTTACAACGATTGTACTCTTAAGTACCAAATTAATATAATAAAATAGAACAATGGAAGATTTTCCATATCCCTAGTCTACGTTCATATGAATTCTTAAAAGAACTCACATCTATATTGTACATGTGATAGTGTTACTTCATCATGTACGAACTATCATCAAGCAGGATGTGGTCTGCGACCCTAGGCTAACCTAACAGACGCTACCAGCATTTCGGAAAGCCTATTCCAAGCGAGAAGAAATGCCAAGAAACTCGCTTGTACTGAGATTTCAACTCAACTACCTTCAACAGTCATTATTTATATAGAGTAGAAGGAGTACTGTAACGGCCTTAGCCTATCCATTACTACCAATGTCATTTAGAATTCCAGATTTTAAAATATGCATAAGTAAGTACCACATTCACAGTATAGTGTTACTAAACTTCTGATCTCATGTTACATTCGATCAGTGCTAGATCCAATCGGTTTTCCAAATAATTCACCAGATCCTGTAATGGATTACAGATTATTTATATTTTAGCATTTATTGTATTCAGTAAGTTGAACTCAAATTAGATTTAAAAAGTTGATATGCTTTTAAAGCATAGGTAATCCATAATAATGGATTCCTTAAGATTTGTATATTTAAATACAAAGAGCCCTCACTTAGGGTAAACTTTAGATAAGTATGTAAGTATAGATAGATATTTGGTCTTGATTACTAATAAGTAACATAAGTTTTATTGTATAATATGAAAGCAAAGACTAGATTACTTCATAGCCTCTTTTGTGCTGTAAATAGTAATTTATTTTATACTAATCAATATGTATGAAGGTTTAGATTTGGATACAAATATATATAATAAATTCAGTAGGTAGTCTTGAGTATATTAAATACTTGATTATTATACTGTGCCTTTATATGAATAGTATTTATAAAGATGGAAAAGATATTAATGGTATTTCAAATACATATTACAATGGTTTTCATGTGTTCAACCTAGATTACTAGATTAGGTAATTGGAGCTTTATTTCCAAAACAAAGCAGCTGCTCTGAAAATTATGCATGCACACAAAATAGGTAATTTACACAATGAAATCCCATAAAGATGATGGTATAAATTCTTCTAAATGGTAAGTTCAGGTTACCGAGATCATATTTCCGTGATGGAAAAGCAGTACACTACTCTGTGCACTATGCGCACTACAGACAGACATTTATCACAGAATAATGATTGAAATTTCGTAGCACCGGGATATCTCTCAACATTAATCTCTACTTGTTAGTAGATCTCCGATCAATATACTATCAATATGCAACCCTTTGACGGGCGAAGCGGAGTTGGGTCCAAAGGCCTATAGTCAAGATCTCGCTAAGACAAGACAAAAATGGACACTTACCAGCTACCTCGAACTCACTTTATCATTAAATTCTTTGTCATCTGACTTAATTTTAATACATTAAAACTTTCCTACGACTTACACAAATACTAAGAAATCGCCTTGGCTGCATCGTTATCACCGTTCGGTATCTTGCAGCCAACGCAAACCGAAGGTACTTGCAATTTGCTCCACATTTTCGTTTACCACGTGATCCTCTTGCCGAGCGACCGCACCTTCCGAATCTCAGCCAGAAAATCCTCCCTTTTGCAAAAAATGGCGTCTATTTATAGGGTTTTCGAACTGCCTAAAATGTATCACTAAAATTCCCGAACCAAGTAAAACGTTGTTACTATTTAATATCGACCTTATTTTCTACAACTTAAAGTTTACTTTCTCTTGACTCTAGGTTTGACTTAGAATCTCTTTATTTCTATATGATCTATCGGCCATGTTTTCTAGGATTTTGCACACTAAACTAGCATCGTCCTTTTTAGGTTTTAATAATTTCGTACTGATGTTTGATCAAGGGATTATATTTCGAAAATACTTTTTAGTTCGAATATTTATTTTAATTGTTAGTATTTTATAACACGAGTCAGACTAGACCCACTATCGCGTATTTTAATTGCCGGATTGAACGGAAATGAATTAATTCAATGAAGTACTTCGTTGACTATTTACGATCGTTTAATATCTTAATATTCGCCAATTGAGTTGGTTTACTATGGATACATATATAAAAATTATAAATATAATTACGGAATATATGTAGCAGTTCAAACGGACTGTTACACTTAGATCGTACACTAAGGGGAGTGAAGATAAATTTTGATAATCATGAAGCCTACTTATGGGTTTTCCGGTATCGTTGGCGCGATCTATTTCGACGCCAGCGCCATCTAGCGGGATACTGGGGTGCTGGCGGTTTTAGTGCTGCTACTCGTCGGGTGGCGTTAGTGGTAGCCGTTATGCCGACTCCGTGGTATCTTGTTTACAAAACTAAAATTAACGAAGATATACATTTTATTCATAGGCAATACAGAATCCCACATTTGTTATATTAATCTTTTCGTAGGTTCACTACGTGTATTTCATACTTGCTATTTACCTAGTCATTTTCTTTAGTAAATTCAACGTTTTGCACTAGACGAAAATAGATAGCCTAGGCGAAAATACGAGACTCAACGGAACGACCAAAGATTTACGGTTCATCAGTTACATGCATTTACCTCAAAAATACAATAAGATCGAAATTGTTCACTTCGACGAAACAAAAGGTTTAAAAATAGTTGATTCAAAACCAATCAACGGGAATTTAAGTAGCCATGCGCATCGACTCACACTTCCTTTCTGCGACTGCCAACCAAAATCCCGTACCTACATAACTTGAGAAATTACAAAACAATTTATCTCAGACATGGGCGAGTCATTGTTTAAAAATGTCGTAAGCGACAGCACATTTGTATGAACTTAAGACGTTTTGTTGGATAGGTTCCGTGGCGAGTCGATTAGCTACGAGCATTGTGGTCAATTAAAATGGTGGACGAGTTGGCATCTAGGGGTAAGTCGTGCGACACCGGGTTACGCTTGGGAAACGAAAATAGTCAAGTTTAATAAAAACCATGGGGTGAAGGATTCTGTACAGTCGCCAGCAAATATATCGGAGCGGTCAGAGTCACAAATATACTTATTACTTACTAGGTGGGCGCAACGACCCAAAATGGAGCATTCCATGAAAACGTGTCGTAAGCGACACTGTCTTTTCAATACTTTAGTAAGCCGAGTTACAGTATAATAATAACATATCAAGGCTTTAAGATTGACAGTGTTTCCTACCAGCTAGCATATTTTATTAGGGTAGCTACCATAGCGACACGTAAGCGACAAAAAGTAGATGTTTTCATGGAATGCTCCAAATGAGTTTTGGCCTCCGACACAAAAGCACGCCACTTCATTCGGTTCTGAGGAGTTTCATGCCAGTCGTCACTCGTCACCAGCACCCAGCTCGCGCAGGTCCGCCTCGATCAGGAGTGAGATTTTTGAATTTCACCGATGACATTGAGATCACTGATGAGTGATGACTAAAATTATCACCTGTAATTTGAAGTCACTGTTTTCCAAATGCCGTATTTTTGATTTTCACACGTTCTTTACCAACATGCAGACATTGTACAATGTCGGTCATAGACAATTATCCTGTTACGTTCCTTTTTGCGCAGATGTAGTAGGGTTGACCTTAGTATCGGTTTTTATTTTTCATAACGAAAGTAAGCCGTTTTAGAAATAATGACTGTACAGAAATTTATCCTCTACCCGCGGAACTCTAAAATCCAACAAAACTACTGGGCTTCACTCGTAGAGCACCGAACTATTAAAAATGTCGATGGCTCGCTTCCGGTGTTTTTTATCTGGACCGAGGGCACATGATGGGATAAATTTAAACTGGATTCGATGGTGTTGATAATGGCCTAATACACTTAAATTAGTTTATATTTTAAGTGTTAGAGTTGGAGTAGATATGTGAAGTCATTCATTCATGGCAAATAAATAAATATCTGGGACATCTTACATAAATCGACCTAGTCCCACAGTAAGCTCAATTAATGCTTGTGAAGGCGACGATATAATATAATAGATAGATATAGATACATACAGATACTTAAATACATAAACAGCCATGACCAAGGAACAAATATTTGTGATAGATAAATGCACAAATAATGCCCTCGCCGGGATTCGAACCCGGAACCTCCAGCTTCGTAGGCAGGGTCACTACCGACGAAATGCAACTATGAGGTAAATGTAACTAAAAGAAGTTTCTCTTTCTAAAATTTTAATGGGTTTTGTTTGGTATACATTCTCATAATGTTTGAATATTATAAAATATAAGGCTTGCTTGAGCATTCTCTAGAAAAGTAAAAGTGTTACCTATTAAAAGGAGCATTTAGACCATTCGCTCATTCTACCCGCCATTCTACAAAATCAACGAATTTCGACGAATCACATTTTGGGTAACGAACGAATTTTGTAGAGGTGGAGATAGAATGCTAAATGCACCTAGGAAACACTTCTACTTTTCTAGAGAATGCTTATAAGAACATGATATATAACCAGACAAAGTAACTGCCTGTTTTTTTAATTACTGAGACACTACTGAATCTTTAAAACAGTAAGTCAGCAAATAAAATTAAACCGCAGAACTACAGTAAAAATGCGAAAATCCGCTCGAAGCTAATTAACAACACTGAAGTACAACAAGTCATAAATAAGTATTGTGTAGTCCAATCAATACGGGTCTTACCTATATCTTTAAGTAGTAATTGTCATTATATTTAAGCGTACAACGAGTAACCATTACGAAAAGTTTATATAAAACGCATTATACCACGTCGTAATAATAACTCTAAATACATTTTGTTTGCATATTTGTAGAGTTTGTTTTTATTGTACGTCATTCTTATCAAAATGGTAGAAATACAAATAAAAGTAATAACGTGATGGGATAAAATGTTTAAATTTCTTGCCAAGTGTGTACACTTTGGGAATAATCTCAAAAACATGTATTTGTGTAAAAAGCATAATGGTATCTATTTAAGAACAAGTAGGTAATATATCACAAGCTAGTAAAAAAAATCAAGTTCTCGACCTTCAAAATTTTCAATGTAGTTAAGTGTTAATTTTATACTGTATGAGGGTTGCTCTCGAGGGTCTGATTTGTTTTATGATGAGAGTTTCAATAAACTATCACCAAATTAAAAATTTGAAAACCACCAACTTCAACCGATTTCTCCTAAATTTTATTCTAAATAGGAGGTGCAGGCATGTAGTTAGTGCTTGCCCTTAGAGAATGGTCAAAGGCGCCTAGCCTTGTAAGGGATTGCATATACCCGAGAAATTTGACCGGTGGTTGCTAAGATCGAGTGGCCGAGGGGTACAGGCATCAGCCGCGAAAGCTGAGTACGTGGGTTCGATCCCCACCTCGGACATAGGTGATCTTGGTCGTTTTTCTTTGGTATATGACATCTAATATTTATAATTTATATAGTATTAAGTAGTGTGACTACTGGAGAAAAATTAAAAGTACAAATCAAAATATTTAGTTAATAAATAATTTGATTTGTGTTTTCACAATATGTTTATTATCTGTGGTTTCCATTAGTTTCCTATCAAATCCTACTTTCTGAATGCAAATTCTTGTAAATGTTGATTTCTCCAATATCCCATCATCAGACCCCAACTTGGTGCCAACGGCAACATTATACACGTTTGATCACAAAAAAAAAATCGGATCACGATTCTCGAGATATCGTTTAACATACATACAACAAAAAAGAATCAGTCGAATTGAGAACCTCCGTTTTTGAAGTCAGTTAAAAATAGTCCTCATTGATTGTTGTACTTGCTCGTCCTCATCAGAACATGTTTACTCAAGTAAATTAAAGATTACAAGCTATCACTGACAGCACAAACCCGGGATGGCCTCCGTAATTTTGCACATTAAATCACCTAGATTACTTCTCAGATCTAAAAGGAACTAACAGCCATCATTGTTGCTTGTAAATAATTCTTTTTGGTTTTGTTTTTGTGCTCCGTTCATGTTAACATGACTATGCTGTGGGTAATGTGAGGAATTAGTCAAGTTATGCAAATTGTGACTTGGACATGTGAAGGCAAAAAGCTAAAATATGGGATGAGCGTTATCTATGTAGAAAATGCACCACAGTGATTACCTATCTTTCGTGGAGTGATTTAGTAATGAATGCAACTTTTAAGTAATAATGTTGTTAATATCACCCTGACCATGAATCCTGTAAAGTGTTCGAAACGTCGGGATGTAGGTAGTTAAATTAATTAATATATGCGATTTTAATCCGTTATAAATAATAGCTCTATTTGACAATGTTGTCCTAAGCTATGTTTAAATAATTGCTGCGATAAAGTTGCAAAAAAAAACCGTCCGATACTTTGTCAGCCTCCGTAACCTAATGAAATAGGCATAGTGACCCCGCCTACGAAGCCGGAGGTTTCGGGTTCGAGTCTAGGCGAGGGCATTAAATTTGTGTATTTATTTATAACTAATATTGCTCCTTGGTCGTGGCTGTCTATGTATTTAAGTATCTACATATCTATTATACATATCGTCACTTGATACACACATCACAAGCCTTAATTGAGTTTACCGTGCGACGAGGTTGATTTGTGTAAAATGTTCCAAAATATTTATTAATAACATTCTTGTTTGTTGGATTTGTTGCAAATTTTGCCTTTCAAAAATATTTTTAAAGTGAGTTCCACAATTTGCATTTATTATTACGTCATATAAAGGTGCATTCAGACCAAACGAGCATTCGCTATTCTATCCCCAACTCTACGAAATCAACGAATCACGTTTTGTGTAACGATCGAATTTCGTAGAGTAGGGGGTTAGAATAGCAATGCTCGTTTGGTCTGAATGCAAGGTGCAAAGCTATTACCTATCCTGACCAACATTCAAGTAGGTAATTGATAAATTCCTTTCTAGCCTAGCAAATGTCACATTTCATAAAGCCTACATTTGAACAGGCTGTTCAAGTCGAAGCCCACCATGGGGCTATCTGCTCCGACACGGAAAGAAGGTAGCGACAACTACCGTTTGGTTTAATTACATTGCCGTTATACCGTCATCTATCGCAGCGATCCTGCTGTGGTGACTACAAATGTGGGACTATGTGGGACTTGAGAAATAGTGGATAAAATTATATGCCATAATTTCTGCCATTCTGCAATCGTTTACGATAAGCGACAAGTAATAAATGTTGGAGAATGACAGATTTGTAAGAACTCACGTGATCATGTCCATAGATTATTACGAAATGGTTGGTGAACTCTATTTTAACCGACTTCAAAAAAAGAGGAAGTTCTCAATTTGACTGTTTTTTTTCCGAGAATCGTGAACCGATTTTAAAATGTATTTTTGTGATCGAACGTGTATAACCCAAATATGGTCCCGTTGATACCAAGTTGGGGTCTGATGATGAGATCTTGAAGAAATGGAGGGATCTCTTCAAATGTTATAGCCATACATGGCGATTTTGGTAATTTTCATTCATTCACAAGAATTTGCTTTCAGAAAGTAGGATTTGATGATAGGAAACCAATGATGGAAACCACAGATGATAAGATCTTGGAGAAATCGGTTGAAGTTGGTTGTTTTTAATTTTTTTATTTGATGATCATGTACAAATTAAGGAACTATGTAAGTAAAATGAGCTGGATCCCATTTCCCACTAACATATGCGGAATGAAATCTGCACAAAGTTTAATGTTATATTAAATAAATGATATCATTATTATTTTCTTGAACATGTACGTTTTTTAATATCGATTTTAACAAGTATTCATGCAAGATAAAAACTACTTGAATCCAAAGTGTATAACTTTAGTTTTATGATACTTTATCCATTGATGTCGAAAAAACAAATGTTAGCATTTTTCTTGCCTCTAATTTTATCTTCTGTAGGAAAACTTTTTAAATAAAAATCCTTTGCTCATTATATTTCATATTCTTGTTAATTGGTCTATTGATACTTACTTATTATGCTAAAAATATTTAATTGAAATTAGCTATAAGTCGTTCACCGTGACATCCGTTACTGAAAAAGCAGTGTTTTTTACACTTTTTGATCAAATGGCGAAGTCATATTTTCAAAGTTGTTTATTTTTATTTTCCGTGTTGATAGGCTTGCTCTTTGTTTATGTTTCGTAATGCCCATGGTTTGAGGATGTTTTTCATCAATTTTGTTGTCATATTTAGAAGTATTTCTGAGCTCCCTGTTCGATTTTGTGATTCGGGTTAACGTAATTTCCTTTATTCGAGCTCTTTCTGAAAAGTGGCTGTAGCCAAATTGTTACATTACACTAGGGTTTCTAATATCATTTATTGGAAACGAAAAGAATGCGAGATTTTTATACAACCGTGTTTCAAATCTTGCCTTCTTCTAAAAAATCAGAATCATCGTCGATTTTGGCCTTAGCAAATGTGTCTTGGGGAAAATACATGAAGTTTTGAGACATTGTTCTACTCAATTGGCCATAATTTCTAAAGAAAGATGCCAAACCCGACAAAACTATTCAATTTAATTAACAATTGTATACAAATTAATTTAGCATTGAGACACAAGTTAAATTTAATTTTTTTATTTTGTTTTTACTTGTTCAAAATTTGTGCAAATTTCACTCCGCATACGTTAAACGCGACTGAAAAAGAACAAATATGTAGTTGGTACATAATCCACTGCATTATTTTACATTTTACTAGATACTGATACATATTTAAATGCTCATAATATCTATGAACTGATGGTCTTTTTACACCTACAATAATTCATGAACGCATTGAATATTACACCTTTACCTACTTAACTCGTAGTCTAACTCTCAAAATACTTTTAAATAATATCAAGCGACCTTTATCTTTATAACAAATAATTCTTTATTTTTATGTGTCAATTGTCACAGGGTTATAAAATTACTTACATGAAAAGTTCTACTCAGATATTTATGCTTAACTCAAATATACATCGTCATAAAACCGTAACTTATTCTCATATAAACTTTATAAACCGTCGATCGTTTTTTACGAACACAACTAACCGGTTTACACTTGTCGATATTCTCACGACAAATATCAACAGTGAAACCTGAAAGCTTTAAAATTGCACAGAAATCAGGCCAATCTGTTTACCGGACTTGCATAAAAACCGTATCCCGCAGTGAAATGCATAAATTATGGTCACAGCAATCATGTAAATGTATCAAATCTGACTTACACAGTTTTACTGGACCGCGGTTGGTTTGCGGGCCGCTAAATCGATTGAATCCACTTACTTGTAGTCGTACCATGAGTTGGAAAGTAAAGGATATGTTAGGTTTTACTCGATGAGTAATAATATAATTTGTAATAAATTATTATTACTGGCAGTGCCCACATAAAAGTTAGTTAGTTACATTACATTATATATTACATTTACATTTCAACTTATACAACTACAGTTAGTACTAACACATCATCATCATCATCAGCCTATGTTAGTCCACTGCTGGACGTAGGCCTCCTATTAACTATGCGTATAGACGCATTAGGAGGTAAATGCCTGTAATCGCCACGCTGGGCAAGCGGATTGACGATCGCAGGAATGTGTCCACAATGATGACGCTGCTGCCCATCATCAATCTTTTATAAAATAATGGTCAGTGACACTTCAATCCCTTAGTCGACTCTTACGACACCCACAGGAGGAGTTGGGGTGGTGACAAATGTATTCTTACTGCCACCACACGGCAAACTGACACATAATTGTGCTCAATTACAAGACAGCAACGCCATTAAACTGGATGTCAAATTAATGTCAGCAATGGTGACTCGATACAAAAATAACAACAATAACAAAATATTAGAATTTAGGTCAACAAAAAAAGTAAAGCTAAAACTAAAAAATCTGAAGCAATCACCAAATAAAATTAAATAAAGTAATGCATTCTCGCGCTCGCACTTGACATATTGGAGCGAGCGCGATGGCTTGCTTTACGTATCGAGAGAAACCTAACGTCACCGATGGTTGCAAAGTCATGGAGTGGGATTTTTGAATTACACCGATGATATTGAAATCACTGGTGACTGAAATGATCACCTGTGATTTCATGTCAATGTTTCCCAAATGCCGTATTTTTTATTCTTAAACGTTCTTTACCAACATGCAGAAATTGTACAATGTTAGTCATAGATAATTATCCTGTTACATTCCTTTTTGCGCAGATGTAGTAGTCTTGCCCTTAGTATCGGTTTTTATTTTTCATACTATCTATAACTTATTTAGGTTCTGTCAAAGCGGTCCAACGTAAAACGGAGTGTCAATGTCATTTGAAAAGAAAAAGTTTTGAAAGATGGCAGATGTCACTAAGTCAGCTGTCAAAAATAGTCACACGGTGATTTCAAATCGAGTGGGTGGGGGCACTCGTAAATCGAATATCATAGGTATGACAATTCTAGTCACCGATGACATTTTAAAAATACGATCTCAAGGGAAATCACTTGTTTTCGGTGAGAATAAGTCACTGGTGAAATTCAAAAATCGCACCCATGGTACGGCTACTGCCTTAATAACAGGCTGTACGTTTACTTAGACTTTCTTGATGTAGGTTTTACTGACAGTGTTGCAATAAGGGCGTGGCCTGGTTTACTGCTTGCGTTTAGCGTTTTACTAGAAGTTGCTGCTTTAAAAAATATGGTAAGCGGTTTCGATGCTTTACAATGTAGTCGAATATTAAAACCGATTGAAAAAAGTGGCCGTGTAGTGACGGCAGTAATAGTATATTTGTAAAATTCTTCACGTAGCTGAGGTTTTTCATTTTTAAGGATAATTAAAAAAAAACGTTAATTGTAGTCAGGTTTGTAACGACAATAAAGGACAAAATTTTCGAGAATCTCGGTGTTTGTGTTAATTTTATAAGCTATAAGTGACATTTTATTATAAGAACGCCGATCAAGCTTAAATTCCTAAAGATATCGTACTTAATTGTCGTTACGAACCTGACTGCGATTAAGGATTTTTTAATGTCACGCTAATTGGGTGTCCCTAAAAGTGAAACACCAGTGCTGCAAGAGGCGACTAAGGGATTGTAGTGTCACTGACTATTAATTTATTGAAGATCGATGATGGGCAATAGCATCATCATGCACTACTGCGATCGCCAATCCGCTTGCTCAATAATGGTGATTATGGGCATTTACCTCCTAAAGGTGGGTATATACCAAACGAGCGAATGCTCATTCTAACCCCCAGTCTGCGAAATTCGTTCGTTACACAAAACGTGATTCGTCGAAATTCTTTGATTACCCCACTCTACGAAATCAACGAAGCATACGCTCGTTTGGTCTAAATCCACCTTAATACGTCCATAGGCAGAGTTAATGGAAAAGGTACGCATTATGCGTCAAGTAGTGGACTGAAATATGTTGATGATGATGGTGCAATGGTTGGCCCTGTGGTGACGGCAGTAAGAATACATTTGTCACCATCCCAATTTCTCCTGTGGGTGTCGTAAGAGTCGACTAAGGGATTGAAGTGTCACTGACCATTGTTTGATAAAAGATTGATGATGGGCAGCAGCGTCATCATAGTGGACACATTACTGCGATCGCCAATCCGCTTGCCCAGCGTGGCGATTATGGGGATTTACCTGCTAATGCGTCCATACGCATAATTAAAAGGAAAGGCCTTCTTCCAGCAGTGGACTAACATAGGCTGATGATGGTGCAAAAATGTCATTGATGCGAGACTTCGCAAATTACCTATACAAATGTCAAGGTTCACAGCAATAAACTTTGGCCGTTTATGGATCGTATAAAAATCGAAAGCGTAAATGTGAAAATAATAAATTTCAATGTGAGCGGATACTAATAATGGCTGTATTTATTCAAACTTTCACGGGTTTTGTACATTATTTTTAATTAACGGAACGCAATTACGATCCGCATGTAAAGACTATTCGGAAACAGTAGAATCGCAGGTAATATGGCAATTCAAATTATGATTTTTAATAGGTAACTGCTACTGGAATAAATCAGACTAGCGCACCTTCCAAAGACAAGACTAAAGTGATTTGAAATTATATGAAATATTACTTATTAATTACAAACACAGTAGATAAAGTCAAAATTAACATATAAACACAAAAATTTGACTTTGACCGACCCTGCGGTAGACCAAAAAATGGCTCGAAGTCGTGAAGGCTCACATGAGCTTAAACGGGCTTACAGTAGAAAATGCCCAGGATTGCGCAACGTAGAGGAAAGGTAGTAGGAAAGCAGACCCTGGGAAAAGCCGGCATAACGCTAGGAAGAAGGAGACTTACTCGTAGCTGCTAATCTTCAGCAGTGGACGTCTTTCGGCTGATATGATGAATATGATGATGATGATCTTGGCTAGGCTTACTCATCTGCTCCATCACAACTTGACTCGAAAGTGTAGTTTTTCGCATATGAAAGGCTAAAATTCAACTTTGCATGCCGTGACTAATTACGTACCTACAAAATCGCAATTTAAATTGAGTTGGTAAGTGACTCTTAGGTAATTATTTCAATTTCATCAAGATCAAAAAACAATAGTCATCTCACTGTTTCTAGGAAACCTTTTTCAATTAAGTTTTAGCATTTTAGGCGATTGTCATGCTTCGCGCACGTACAATGATGACGATGTGAATGAACTGATTAGTCCTGGTTTAACATTCATTCCTGTTTTTTGCGAACTTTTGCTTTCCGAGAATAATCATTCAGTCAATCGGTGGTCTTTGTGTGATTCGTCTCAATATTTTTTTTATTCATAAATCCAAGTAGTTCTTTCGTTGATTCTTTGCCAAGCAGGTGTACCTATTGAGAATTATTCAACTTTTTTTTTAAACTTATAATGAAAATTGCTAGAGTCGAGACCACGGTTTGGCAAACGCGATGTAGGACGTCCACCCACAAAATGGACAGACGATCTTGAAGATCAACGGGAGACGCTGGGTGCAGGTCGCTTCCAACCAATGTGCATGGAAGTCTAAAGGGGAGGCCTATATTTCAGCAATGGACGTCTTATGGCTGAAATACTCGTAATGGTGAATGGTATTTGCGATTCATGAAGTTGGTCTGGCAATTGACTCGAAAAGAACTTACTGTTAACCCATACATACTCAGAACTAGTATTTGTATATTTTTGGTGTTTTCTAGTTCTAGGTCAAAATCGACCCATACGACATGATGGACATGTACGGGTTAAGTTTGGGCTCATTAGATTTTTTATAAAGGACTCTAGATAAAAATATAGTTGAAGATAAAAGCTGACATCAAAAATTTTTCGAAAAAAAAAATACCTGGTATGGTAATGAATTTGTATAATCTCAGCAACTTATAAATGACATCATGATCACCGTTCATCAGCCCGTACGGCAGTCAAATCAAATCTTCCATTACATGCCACCCTTCCAATCCAAAAACGACGTATCAACCTTTTAGCTCAGTATCCTTATATCCTTTTACTTCTGAGCTGGTAGCGGTGACCAGTCAGTCAATAAAAAGTCATGTCGTTTGAGCTACCGATGTCACCCGAAGATAACGGGACGAAGAGTTAATTCGATACAAGCTTTGAATCAAGTATAAAGTCTAATGCGAGCCGACGGACCGTCCGATTGGCTTGTGACAGCTGGACATGTGTTTAGGGTTCCTTAGTTATACTGTGTCAAGATTTCTGACGGTTCTACAAAGTGTTTCGGACTCTTCTACACTTTCCCATACAAAATGCAATCGAGTAAGCAATATATACTAACTAGGGGCCGTAACTATGAGTGCAAAACTTTAAAGGTGCATGCAGACCAAAAGAGCATTCGCTGTTCTATCCCCCTACTGTACGAAATTCGATCGTTACACGAAACGTGATTCATTGATTTCGTAGAGTGGGGGATAGAACAGCGAATGCTCTTTTGGTCTGCATGCACCTTAACAAAAATTCAAAATTAACTTATGGGAACACTTTAGCCAAGAAAAATACGAATATTATTGAAAAATCTGTATCCAATTTTATTCCATATCTCGGAATCTTGAACTTACAATGTTTGGGTGTGTTGATATGTAAGTTTTATGGATGTATATGTTCTTTCATGTCCACTAACAAATTTACACCCATAGTTCCAACCCTCAATAATAACTTAAAAATGATGAGTGATAACTTCGGAGTCTGCCTGCGACCACGGGTGTAACGTCATGCCCGAAACGTCAGGATAATAATATACCCCGGTAAACGCAAAGTCCCGTTGTCATTAAACTATAAATGATAATCGTGAAAGTTTACATAAATATAAGTGATAACTTGTAGAATATTATTTTAGAACGATTAAAAAACGGTTCCAAATGGAAGTATTAACACTAGAAGATTTAAAGCTAACATGGTAATTTACATGAATGTGAAGATTGCATTTGCAACTACGATATTGGTTATATAATATATTATGATACTAAAAAAGTCTCAACACGGTGTGAAATGATAAGGTTAGTTTTTTTAGATCTCAATCACAAAGATATCGATCACAAAGTAATTCGTAGATACATTTAAAAAAAATGAAAAATCTTTTATAAAATTATTACCGCATAATACGGAACCTTCAATTGTTAACCTGACTCGAGCTTTTAATTTTTAAAGCTTCTGGTAAGGTGTCACATCAGAAATAACAATTAATAAAGTATTTCTCTTGACTTGAGTAGTTCAACGGGTTTCTGTGCATTTCGAATACTTCCTACTGAAAAAGTATTAATTATCATTATTATTTCAGCAATAAATGACAATATAACTGTAAAAGTTAAAGGCATCCACACTTTTGTGAACTTACCTACACTCCGCACTCCGCAGATATTGATTGGAGGCTATTCGAATTTTGAAAATTTCAATTAATTTTATATAATATTTCTGTACTAGAATTAAAAATTATTAATAGCTAAAAGCACAAAGTTAATATAATCTCCAATCGGTCAGTCTACTGATCACAAAGGAAGAACAGCGCTGGCTTAGCCAGCTATACTCCATTTCAAATACCATGGCCCGATGCCACATAAAACTTTGCAGTGGCATCGGCCATGGTATTTGAAATGAAGTATACATGCTGAGTTGTGACCCTTTTGAGGCAAGCTATCGTTGTGTGCTTATTTGTTAATTATGTCTCTCTCTGTCTACTGTGCTCGTCATTAATACATTTTATCTCTTTCTTCTTTCTAATCTTGCCCAGCATTTTAACCTAACACATTATGATACATGTTTGTAGGATTTCTGATAATTTTCACGGTTTCTGATGAACTCATTATTGGCTCAACTATCTATTTTTTATATTTTGACCAGTACAGTATCAAATCAATATAATTGTAAAACTGACATTTAAAATGTTTAAATATGTTTCTCGATTTGCTGCAATTGTCTCAATTGACTATCGGCACCTAATGGCTCAGATTGTTTTTAAAGTAGTCCACCTGGTAATGACGGCTAAGTGTCTTGTAAAATGCTTTTAACTTTCGACAACGGTTCTGTTTTAGGAGATTCCATGAAAACATTGTCTTTTTGCCCTTCGTGTCGCTATGTAAAATATGTTAGCTGCTAGGAAACACTGTCAATCTTAAAGCCTTGATATGTGATTATCATAGCCCGGAAAATCCGTAGCAAAATAAAAGACTGTCGCAATAAAACTAGGGCGAGGAACATTTTTTTTCGATATCGAGTAAATTTATATATCAACCACGTCCATTTCAAATATTCACATCCGTTTTAAGATACAAATAACAATTATCTACAGAGACACAACTTATATTGTATCGCTGCCATACGCAATAAAATGACAATAATGACATTTATGTAGTATACATTTTCTGAAGTACACAATTTTCAATGAGGTTGATTACCTCTATGCCAACTGACTGCGGTCAAGCCAAAAGGGAAGGATTGTTATTATTACTTAATACGAAATGTAAGGAACGTTGATAATATTAGTTACGTTGCATTTTAAATGAAATGACACATATACTCGTAAAACTAACCCTTAACTTACTACTTCTTTTGCGTTTGGCTTGAATGATTAGAAAATAATGTAACTAAACATATTGCTATGATTTTTTTTGAAAGAAGTACACAATTTTCAATGAGGTTGATTACCTCTTTGTCACCTGACTGCGGTCAAGCCAAAAGGGAAGGATTGTTATTATTACTTAATACGAAATGTAAGGAACGTTGATAATATTAGTTACGTTGCATTTTAAATGAAATGACACATATACTCGTAAAACTAACCCTTAACTTACTACTTCTTTTGCGTTTCGCTTGAATGATTAGAAAATAATGTAACTAAACATATTGCTATGATTTTTTTTTAAAAAGCTTACTCGATATCGATAAAAATCTTTCTTACCCTAGTTTGATTACGTTTTGCTGTAGATTTTTTGGGGTCTAGTGATTTATTATACAGTATCTCAGCTTGCTTATTAAATTTTTCGCTTACGACATATTTACATGGAATGCTCCTTAAGGGTTTTTATCATTGCTCCCATTCCCATTACAGATAAAATATAAATAAAATAGGGTTATAATTGAATTAAACGACATTTATAGATTGCTGTAGTGGTTGGCTATTATTTACTAATTTGATCAATTGAAATTAGCGTTGAATATTTCCGGGAAAAATCCCGAACCCATTTAATTCATTCCGACATTTTGAACGCTAATTGAATTTAGTGATGGGAAATACTTTCATTAAAAATTATTTAGACATGGAACCAGTAAATATGGAGAACAAACATCGTTATATTTTTTTATGTACTGCAAAAAAGTTAAGCTTGGTATTCTAAAGGGGAACTTACTTAATGCCAGGCAATCTCTTCTTCTTCTTCTGATGCCATGCCCTGACGGGCGTCGCGTCGGTGGCCACCGTTGCAAAATCCTTTCTGTTCTTGGCCAGTTCCGTGAGTGTAGCCGTGTCTTTAATATTTGTCCACTTCTTTAGTATCTCTACCTGTTAGAAATCACAGTTTAAAAGCATCACACAATCATCAGACTGTGGGATAACGGCCTCAGAATTTATCAGTCCACTGTGGGATAACGGCCTCTCCTCTGCCTCTGCGTATGGATGCATTATATGAGTGTAAGACTCACTATTTTATCGATAGTCTTAACGTATAAGGGTCATTTCTAAACTGTCAGAAGTTCGTTCTTTCTTCGTTTCTAAATGACCCTTATATCTATGACGTTAAGGCTATTGATAAAATGGTGAGTCTACTCGTATTTAAAGGATTAATATAATTATAACTATCAAAAGTTGATTCTTAGAAATCGCAGCCTATAGGAGGAAAATTCCCATAATCGCCACGCTGGGTAAACGGGTTGCCGATCGCAGCAGTGTGTTTAAAAGCATACATATTTGAAATATACATTAATTACGGTACCCTTTCATTGCCCTTCGGCAGCTGCGTCGGAAACGTACCTTTATTGGCTGTAAACTACAATACGACTATTAAAAATATTGCTTAATAACTGGTTCGAGCAAAAACCATATAATGTAATCGTGGGTGGTACATTGTGGACATTAAATTTAAAATATTTACCCACTCTGTGCAATCAGCAATAGTGGAGACGTGTAAATTATAAAGACTGTTAAATATTACACCAAAATAAAAATGTCACGCTGAGACAATGAGACACAAATTGGCCTAGCTTCACAGCAGAGTTGTAATTCGATTACTTTTGTAACTACTGTATTTATACTACACTACAGTGATTGAAAAGTTAAATTATTAGTTGACTGTTAAATTAATTCAATAATTCTAAAATTGACACGATACTTAGATATTTCAAAATTCCCTTCATATAAATTTTATCACTGTGATATACTTATAAATTATGTATATTTTTAATAGCACTGTTTCTGCATGCTAGCTTTATATTGCATGCCTATCATAGGGTAGAACGTAAGGACTTTCTGAAATGTAACACCACACTGACTGTAACATAACTATGTTCTTGCAATAAATATAAAAAAAAAAAAAAAAAACATGAGGAAAAATGATAGGTCATTTACTTCGTCACGATGACTTCATTAAAGTTTTAATCGAAGGAAAGATAGAAGAAAAAAGAAAAAGAGGAAGACCACGGAGAGCCTACATGGAGCAATTGAAGGAAACTATAGAAGTCGTCGAAACGTATAGAGAGCTGAAGTAAAAGGCAGAGAGTAGAATAGAATGGATATTACTCCACCGACAAGAGCCCAGCTCTTAAGTAAATGATGGACTACACTACTGTGTACTTAGTCATCTTTGTATGTGTAGAGTGTACATTCTAGATTACAAATTACACATACAAAGGTAATTTACAGAAGTAATCAGAAAACTTTTTTCCCAACTCTGCCACACAGTATCAATGCTTAGCCTTTGAAACGTGTGTGCTTAGAGACGCCAATTTAACCAATAAATATTATACATTAATGTAAATAGCTATATCTAGACATGGGAAACACACTGTGTGTTGATTACATGTAGATGAAATCCTCCTCCTTCGTTTTCCTCAGTGCTGAGGGTCGTGACCTGCTCCGTGAATCACATGGTTCTTAGATCACATCATCAGCCTATGATAGTCCACTGCTGGACGTAGGCCTCTCCTATTAACTATGCGTATAGACGCATTAAATAAATAAAATAAAATAAATATCTTGGGACATCTTACACAAATCAACCTAGTCCCACGGTAAGCTCAATTAAGGCTTGTGTTGTGGGTACCAGGCGACGATATATATAATAGATAGATACGTATAGATACTTAGATACATACACAGCCATGACCAAGGAACAAACATTTGTGATAAATAAATACACAAAGAATGCCCTCGCCGGGATTCGAACCCGGAACCTCCAGCTTCGTAGGCAGGGTCACTACCAACTAGGCTACAGAGGCTGACACATTAGGAGGTAAATGCCCATAATCGCCACGCTGGGCAAGCGGATTGGCGATCGCAATAATGTGTCCATTATGATGACGCTGCTGCCCATCACCAATCTTTTATTAAATAATGGTAAATGAAACTTCAATCCCTTAGTCGACTCTTACGACGCCCGCAAGAGGAGTTGGGGTGGTGACAAATGCAGTCTTACTGCCGTCACCACTCGGTTCTTAGATGAGATACCTTAAAATAAATGTCATTGTAGTAACCGCATGCGCAAACTGACAGATATGATACCTTTTTATTATCACGTTGCTGATCCAGTGAAAATTAATCACCCATACAAAGTTTCCTAATTCAAAATATTGATACCTAATAATCGTCGGCTGACAAGCAAAACTCACTATAAAAACTGTCACTACTCTTCGCAACCTCTTATGTCAGTATTGAATCAGAACTTAGATACGATCTCTATTTCAAGTAGGTATTTATTACTTAGTGAGTTTTGGTTGTCAACCGACACTATATTATGCTATTTTGCTATAAGACACATTGCCGTGAAGCGTGAAACGTTACCAACATAAAACTTATAAAAGAGAAGAAAGAGAGAAGAGAATATAGATTGTTGAATAAATAAATAAACCAAGTTTCGAATAAAATAACAGTCTGTGTCATTCACAGTCTCTGTCACCGTCTAATTAAGAATGAAAAAGACTATTAAGTTGTCAAACAGCGAATAAATAGGAAATTTATTGGAAATCGATACTTTCATTGACGTAATTATAGTTTAGAATAATTTTATTCCTTTACAATCTTATTGAATCTTAATTTCGTAGTTAAGATTCAACAGTGTAACTTAGTACCTACATATTTAAATTATAAATATTGATGTAACATAGTTGGGCCATGATTATCCAAGGTTCATTTGAACTTTTAAGGTGCATTTAGACCAAACGAGCATTCGCTCATTCTGTCCCCCACTCGTTTTGTGTAACGAACGAATTTCGTAGAGTGGGGGATAGAATGAGCGAATGCTCGTTTTGTCTAAAGGCACCTTTAGAAAGCATGCAGTAACTTTTAAAGTTTATCAGTACAATTTTATTTTGTCTCTCGTTGTTTTAGCAATATACACTCTTTAATTTTTTACAAGAACTTGGATTTTTTAGAGAACACAATTTTGGGTTAGGTGACTAACACGATGTTAAACGGTTAGAAGTATCAAAATATATCGACTTAATCCGTAATTAGGTTTAATATTTTGTCAGCCTTCGTTGCCAAGTAAAGTTGGTAGTGACCCTGCCTACGAAGCTGGAGGTTCCGGTTTCAAATCCCGGCGAGGGCACAAATAATTGTTCCTTGGTCATCTATGTATTTATGTATCTATCTTTACGCTAAAGGTGCATTCAGACCAAACGAGCATTCGCTGTTCTATCCCCCACTCTACGAAATCAACGAATCTAGTACGGTCAAACCGTACATCATTTTACCCTAAACTCGCAAATCAAGTAGTATCGCTGCATTTTTGGTATGTTGTTTAGACACCGTAGGACAGTATAAAACCACATTTTGCAAGCAAAAAAAGTTGTGCTAGCTGCGTATTACGTGAAAATCTGCGAAATTTACAGTCATTGTTTAGTTACTGATTTTTATTAAAAAACTCTTACGTTTTTTTGATATCACATGTTATCAAACGTTTAAAGATTAATAAATTTTCAACAAGTTGAGCTAACATGCTTGACCCTAGGTCTTATAGTTTCTGAAATTCGAGACTTGAAAAAGTACTCTTTTTTGGAAACTAGATAAAATTGTGTGTTTTGCTAACGTGTTCAGCTCAATATTTCCTCACCTAATTATGCTACGAAAAACATACAATAATGACCTTATAGCGCCCCTAAAATATTCTTTAATTTAAGGGTGAAATCAGTTCAGTAAACTTTGTAATTGAAAATAAAAACGCCAAATTCAAAAGACAGGAGGCCCGCTATCTAAGTTTTTCATACAAATCGCAAGACGTGTTGCAAAGCTGCCATTTTGTTATATTATATAGACCCTATAGGGGTATACGAAAATGCATATTACAAGAAAACAAAAAAAGAATTTCGGCATAGGACGTCAAAAACTGAAAAATAATTGGACGTCTTTTAGTTTTTGACGTTAAAAAAAAAAAATTTTACACAAATTGCTACAAAACTTAGAAAGAATATTAAATTTGAAAGAAAGGAATAATATATCAAAATTGCAGCTTTACATCACGATTAGGTGAGGCGATATTAAGCCGAAAACATTAGCAAAACTCAAAATAAAGCTAGTTTACAAGTCTTGAATCTCTGAAACTATAAGACCTACGGTAATGTTATTAGCTTTCAGAACTAAAAAATGATTGCCCGGAGTTTTTCACGTACTACGTAGCTAGCACAACTTTGTTTTGCTTGCAAAATATGGTTTTATAGTGCCCTATAGTGTCTAAACAACATACCAAAAATGCAGCTATACTGCATGCTTTGCGAGTTTAATGTAAAGTTTGACCGTACTAATCACGTTTTGTGTAACGAACGAATTTCGTAGAGTAGGGGATTAGAATAGCGAATGCTTGTTTGGTCTGAATTCACCTTAAGGCAAATCGCGCCGTATCACCGTCGATCGGTGTCGTCCGAGTCGTTTATTTTTCGCTCTTATTGCGTAGTAATAAAGGTTTCATAAATGCATTTAGTCGATTTCGCGTCGATAGAATTCGGGAGACTCAATACCGAATGACTCACAAAAGTACTAAGACATCTTACCCTTTAACCTTCTGCTAAATAGTTAGTACTGTGTTCCGGTTTGGGGGTAAGATAGCCGGTGTAATTACTGCCAAAGAGGCAATCCATCTAAGATATCCACCTGAATATCTTCAAGGCAAGAGTGAATAGGTATCTCATAGGTAAACGTGCTCCACCGTAGACTGCATCATCACTTACCAGCAGGTATGATCGTGGTCAAACGTCTACCTATTATGAATAAAAAAAAGTCCTCAGGTCCTCATAGGCGATTTTTTGGTCACTATGTCCATGGGCCTCAGTTCCCGCTTTCCATCAGGTGGGCTGAGAGCTCTGTTGTCTACCTTCGTCACATAAAAAGACGTGTTCCAAAAACCAACGCACGCGCATAAAACAACGCGCACAAAAAATAAATTTAACCCTTTAAATTATTAGTGTATGTCGATCGATGAACAAATACAAACGGTTTGTCCTGTGTGGAGCGTGCTCGGTTTATGGGCGCATAAATATAAGAGGATGGGCCGCCATGGGCTAAGGTTAGTCCTGAATTGGCCTGGGAGTTTAAGAGGCATTTATTTTCCTACTACAAAGCTTACGTGAGCATTTGTTTTTTGTGCCCATTTTCATAATTTTGAATTTATGGGTAAATTTTGGGTTATTTCAACTCAGAATCACGAGCTCTTTCGATTCCAAAAAATGTCCCGAAATTTACAAACATTTTTCGGATTCCTTCCTTTGTTACCGTCATAAAAAGTGTATGGAAAATGATAACAAAATAGGAGAAAAATTCGTGTAATTTTTTTCATCAAAAGATATATAAAGTGTTCAAACGAGCGGAAAACTAACATTTCGGTATAACAACATTACATTTTACAAAAAGCAGTTGGCAAACAAAACTTCGGAATTTTAATAAGTTTTATATGACTGTGCCGCGTCGTAACGGTAGTAAGAATACATTTGTCACCACCCAACTCTTCCCGCGGGTATCGAAAAAAGCCGACTAAGGGGTTGATTGACCATTCTTTGATAGAAGATTGATGATGGACAGCAGCGTCTTCATAGTTGACACATTACTGCGATCGCCAAACCGCTTGCCCAGCGTGACAATTACCTATGGGCATTTACCTCCTAATGCGGCTATGTCTATACGCATAGTTAATAGGAGAAACCTAAGTCCAGCAGTAGACTGAGATAGGCTGATGATGTGTTTATAAGAATCATAAGCGAAATTAAATTGCAGCTTAATAAGAGTAGGGAAAATCATAACAGAGGAAATGTACTCCGGGCAAACAGAATTTTGGCCTATTTATAAAACATGAAGCGTTTTCATAAGAAATGTAATCTGTATTACAACTTTCGACATTATTATAGGTAAGCAGAGCCCTACCGCGAACCACGATCGAAATGTTGCCTCTCTACCACGTTTACGTATGAATTCGCAAGTGCGAGAGAGAGGGAAGACTTTGTTCGTGGTTCGAGGGCCTCAGGTTCAAAAACGAAATCGTAGTCCGACGGCACTACCGCGAAAAACGAAATTCGTAAATTTCGAGGATTTGTTTCTCTCTCTCTCTCTAATGACGCCTTCATTTGAGTGACAGAGAAAATACTCGAAATTGACGAATTTCGATTTTCGCGGTAGTAGGCCAGTTATAGGGTATGGTGGCGGTCCCAATCAAGAAAAACCCGAGCCCAACTCGCGCGCACCTCGCGTCCCAGAAACCGGTCGTCATTTTTATTCGCCGCTCGATTTCGGTAATTTTGTTTGCTTGTTCGTCTTTGGTTGGACATTAGCGGCCGGGTTATGTATTGGATGTTGGATGATAATTATGACTGGACATGTCTACGCATTTAAGTATCAGTCTACATTTATATGTACGTGTATGTTACGTATTTATAGTAAATATCTATTATATATATCGTCCCTTGATACTCACAACCCTTAATTGAACTTCCCGTGGGATTAAGTCGATTTGTGTAAGATGTGCTAAGAAATATTTATTTATAACATTTACAGGTACCTAGAAGCACAGAGTACAGAAATAGAACTTTGTACGGTTAATAGAACTAGCGTACAAAGTACAAACCACTTGACTAATTCATCATATTTTTTATAGCTACTCGTTTATTTCTCTATTCTATGTATTATGTATTTCGATCTTAAGCGATCGCTTCGTAATAACAATTCCTTACTCCCAAACAATAACATTTTACACAACAACCCGTCTAAATCGAATAAAAACAACTGTAGGTCTGCAGATAGTTGGTATTTTAATCGGATATATAAGACTGTCCCCATTCAAAAAAAGCCAATTCCCAAGAAAAAATGCTGGCGCTTAAGCCCTTCTATGAAAAAGGGTATCGAGTTACACTTTGAACCCGACTAAGGCAAATAGACCGCAGGCGATGTTGATTTTCAATTGTTTTCCATTTACGTTGACGTTGGGAATAAAGTGGAGGAATGGCAGTTTGCCCATACGTAGTTTATATTGGCAATAGACAACATTTTGCCGATAGAAAATAGTGGCATTTTATGAAGCAGTTACTCGTACATAATTAAAGTTCTTCAACGTATTGTGAAAACTCGAATCAAATTATTTATTAACTAAATATTTTGATTTGTACTTTTTATTTTTCTCTCTATTTTTCTCTACTTAATACTATATAAATTATAAATATTAGATGTCATATAGCATAGAATTTCATAAGAAATATAATACAAGAAAAAGATTTTTTAGAAAGAAAGAATTTCTTTTGTATATGACATCTAATATCTATAATTTATAAAGTTCTTCAATTAGAAATAGTCGTAATATTAGAATATATCAGTTTTTTGTGCATGCTTTTCCGTTAACTCATAAATAAATTAAATAATTTTACTTTACAAAGGTTTGAAGGTTCTGTTCATTTCACCCAACTATCTACAACAATCATAAATTTATTGCTGCAAGAATTAATTTAATTTTAAAATATAGAGGTACCTACTTTAAAAATAAGTAGGTTATGACTTTCAATTTAACGTTTTAAGAATTTCATTTAAGTTTTAAGTTCCGTATTGTTTAAAATATAAGTACAGTATCTGTGCCGTGAATGCCGTAAAAATATGTGACATGCTCATATGTCAGTAAAAATATGATTGTGTCATGTGTATTCTTGCAGTCTTCATAGCGCAAATAGTACTATTGTGTGTGACGGTACTAACTTGGAAAGTCTTTATTTTACTCGCCCCTTGTCGTATTTGCCTATGCAACTTATCACCATAAATTGCACTCCTTAAATTGTAATTTACATATACATACAATACAAATAATACAATATTCTTAATTGCACACCTCACAAAAAAAAAGAAGAAAAACACAAAACAATATATGAAAAACAATAGAGGCAGATAACATGCGCCCTTATCGTTAAGGAGTGATTTCTTCCAGACAACCTTAGGGTAACGGAAAACTAATATTACAAACAAGGTAAATTACATAAACTACATATACAGGTACATTATACCTATATACAATTACATGCATATAACGTTTATCAATGAACAATACTTGTTGTGTTTAAAGTAATATCTTTCCGCGATTCAGGGGACGATACAAACCCGATAAGAGCTTTAAGGCGCCTTTGTATTTAACTTTATATATAACTTTAATATAAAATAAATAAATAAAAAAAATACAATTCTTAGAATTGTTCCATTAAGGAGCGAGCATATCGTAACTGTTTATGATAAAAGCTTCAATATGACTCTTAAATACCTTCTTTCTGCATCTTGAAGTCTGATAAGGTTGTGTTGTGACACACTGTCGGCCTGTGCACCCGACAGTTCGAGAGAGGCTGGTGTGATCGTACCAAGTACCAAGTGATATCACGATTCCGATAACTTTCCCAGCATAGTATGCCGAATATTCCCAAAATGATAATTACCAGTAAGATTAGGAATTTACCGGCAACGGAATCTCTAATCGTACCCATTACTCGTTATAAATTAGTTTATTTTTATTGCAAAAAAATATTATAGATTGAAGATTAAAAAAACAAAAAAATACAACTTAGATACTCGTATAACACAAATTACTAAAATTAAATTTACATTCAATACACACACATAGCTTATCAGTCTTATCACATTACAACCCCGTCCCTTACCGTTTCCGGTGCAAAAGTACCCATAACGCTGGCAGCATTTCCACGCTGGATAGCCATGGATAAATTGGATAACCTTTGCACCAGAAACGACTCAGAGCGGGGATCCTCTCCCTTTAGTCTGAGCCGGCGACCAATGTCCTGCACAAACTGCTTCGCATATAGTTTTAGTAGTTATTAGTATTAGTTTATTGAATCAAGTTTGGATTCGGCATAGCATAGCCCTACAATATTATTATTTGGAGCAATTCAAGAATGCATTGAATAATATTCACAGAAAAAAACTCTCTGTTCTCTGTACACTAATCTAGATTTTTAAAGACCAGGGTTTTTTTACGATTTTTTGTATTCGCTTTACCTAGCAGGCCAGGGTGCTTAGACAAGTTGCCAATCGCTAACGATTAATCGTCAATCGTAAACGAAAGGCAGCTGCCTATCTTTGTCGCACTGATATGAAAGAGTGACAGAGAGGGAAAACTACGATATGCTACTAAGCGCAAGCGATTGGCAACTTGGCTAAGCATGAGTTGGAAAGTAAAGGATACGTTAGGTTTTACACGATACGTAATGCATATTGCGCTCGCACTTATATATTGGAGCGAGCGAAAAGGCGTTTCTTTCTTTCTAATGTTCAGACTTTTAGAGACTATACATCTTTTGTTATTATTATTATAATTCAATTTCATCATCATCATCATCATCATATCAGCCGAAAGACGTCCACTGCTGAACATAGGCCTCCCGCAAAGATTGCCACAATGACCGGTCCTGCGTCATCCGCATCCAGCGGACTCCTGCGACCTTCATCAGGTCCACCTTGTGGGGGGCCTACCCACGCTACGCCTTCCGGTGCGTGGCCGCCACTCAAGAAACTTCCCTCCCCAACGGCCATCGGTTCTACGCGCAATTCTAATTCAATTTATTTAAAATAAATTTTATGTATTCGTTTTTTAATTCATGTTAGTTGTAAGATGTACATACCATGGTTATTTGAAAAAACAAGTCCCGCCAAGTTTCTTACCGGTTCTCAGGTCTGTGGTGTAAGGTTAGAACCGGAAGTAGTTTTAATTTTATATAAGTTAGACCATTCAAAAGAGTTTGTTGCTATTCCAGTTTGAATAAAGAATCATTTGACTTTGACTTTAATCAGTCGGACGAACTACGAGGGATTGTGTCCCGTACCAGCAAACGATCCATTGTAACAAACTGTCCCACGCATCTTTATACGCGTTTCGATCAGATATCACTTAGAATTAGCCATCCATCACTTAATGATAATGATATTTGACGGCAGACGATCATGAGGCTGATAGATTTAATGTTGTATGTTACGGTTTACCCTGGTTTTGTGGTGCCCTAAATATTAGAGTAATGATCGGAATGACATTATAAGGAAGGCACATACATCACTGTTTTATATGTCTACCTATTGCTAACGTGAACCATAGAGGAGTTTTCTTTTTTAATTTTGACGTCTCTCGCTCGACCTTGATGATTAATAAAAATGTGTTTGACTAAGAATATTTCTCAAATTTACAATTTTATTTGAAAATAAGTGTGTGGCCGTAGAAAAAGTATTGTATACAACATTGTTTAACTGAGTCAAAAAAACAACAAAAAAACGACCTCTCTTAAACAAGGGTTGCATAAAATACTATTTTTAGCCGGTGTAATTACTGGCATAGAGACAATCCATCAAAGTCCTCAGGGTAGGCAGTGCTTAGGCCATTTTTTGGTCACTATGTCCATGGGCCTCATTTCCCGCTTTCCATCCAGGTGGGCTGTGAGCTAAGTTGTCTGTAAAAAAATGTTTAAAAGTTTGTAGTCAATATTTTTCTTAAGTTCAGTTACGTGATAAATAACTTACATAAAATAGAAATTTTAATATGAACACTAATTTCTAATTTCTTTGACTAATTAACATTCCATTGTAAAGCCATAATACCTATTATATACACTTTTCAGCTTGTAAAACCATTATCAAAACC
>JALPQI010003739.1:0-86353 GCA_025490895.1 Thaumatotibia leucotreta | reverse complement strand
TCGCACAAAATATACGAGTAGTTGCCATGGCTGTGATGTCATAGGCCGCACAGAGCACCTACCGCATACCTACCGCGAACCACGAACAAAGTGTACCCTCTCTCGCACTTGTGAATTCGTAAATTTCGGGGATTTGTCTCTGTCACTCCAAGGAAAGCGTCATTAGAGTGACAGAGAAAAATCCCCGAAATTTGCAAACTTCGGTGATCGTGGTAGGAGGCCAGTGGCCAAAATAATAACGTTTCGTTTACATTCGTTAAAAATAACGATACGCGAATGGCTATTGTTAGTGTATCTTTGAAGATGAAGCTTCAAACGCGAAATTACGTATTTTATCATACCTATGATTTAATACGAATGTTGTAAGAATTCTGCAGTTCAACTCAACTTCAAACAGTTTTATTATAACTAAGCTCTTGTTTACGCATTCATCATCATCATCATCATCTATGATAGTCCACTGCTGGACGTAGCCCTCTCCTATTAACTATGCGTATAAACGTATTAGGAGGTAAATGCCCATAATCGCCACACTGGGCAAGCGGATTGGCGATTGCAGTAAAGTATCCACTATGATGACGCTGCTGCCCATCATCTATTCGCATTTGACGTATTAATTCATAGTAATAAAATAACAGCGATTTTAGTAAGGTCAGGTACCTACAACTTAGTTGTATGGGACTAAAATTAAAATTTATTGCTAGATGGGCCATTTGTTTTTCAAAGTTGTCCCCCACTTTTTTGTAACATCTAGGTATTTTTATAAGATTTCTACTCAAAATCGTGAGCTCTTTCGATCCTAATAGAAAAATAAAATTTGCCCTTAAATTTACCTACATTTTTAACTTTCCATTAATAATCCAAAAAACCCATTAAAAATTCCAAATCCAAAAAAAGATAGAGGAACAGCTTTAAAAAAAATGGCACAGATTTGCATGGGAGATTTAGTCGCGCTTTAGAACAAGTGTTTTGCTTATTTTATTAGCTACTCGAACGTTAACCTTGCGTGGGCTCTGGCGTAGGAACGATGAAAGCGTAAAAGTCTAGATCCGCCATCAATCACCATTCACCATTACTCTCCATTCATCGACGATTGATTCACGAATGTCGAAGCGTAGGTGGAACTTTCTGGAATTGCAAGCACCTAACTTTATTTACATGATTTATAAAATAAACAATTGGGAAGCGTTGAAAAATTGCAAAAGACACGCAACATTTCGCCGGGGATACCTAGTGCGATACCGCGTAACTACCAAAGCAGATAGAGTTCAAATATTAAACAATTGATACTCAAGTTGACAATAATTGATTTGTTAGTTATGCGGTAATTGCACTATCCCCAACGATTTGTATTTTAAACACTCTCGGGTCGACTTCATCGCGTATCCTTAAAGCATGAGTTTCAAGAAGTATCGACCTTTAAAATAAGCCTTAATAAATTACACATACTCACAAACAAGATCGGGTATTAATATGCACTATGGCAATAAGTCAGTCAGCTGGCAGGTTACACTCATACCTACTTATCAAATAAGTTAACGGTCCCATAAAGTTGATGCTGCGCATGATTTCATCGCGCCATAAGCGATCTCGCGCATGTCACGATATGACGACCACATGCGGTAATCCACAAGCTTTTGCAGCGCGCAATAAAAATAATCGTTTTGAATCTGATTCAATAGTTCTGCATTCTGAAAAAGAATTCTAAGGATTTAATGTGCCTATTTTCAGACTACACTTTTTTCTGTTAAAGTTATTATGTACAGTCGACGTCAAAGATAGTTACGGTTGAGGCGCCAAAAATACATTTACATTACTTTATTGCCTTAACATTAAGGTCGTGCAAATATATTTTTGGCACCTAAACCGTAATGACATCTTTGACGTCAACTGTACATAACGACAACTTTTAGAAATGCACACCCAGTGCCGAAAATTCAACCATGAAACGTCGTACCAATGCTTGTCACCTTGGTGCCCAATAAATATCACTAACATGTCGTAATTCTATTCAAGGAATATATATTATAGTCTGAAAAAAATTTTGGCAGTAACAGGAGGATCCAAAAACTATTTGCGTCCCTTTTTTCGATACTAGGCGTACCTACGAAAAAAACAGTAGGTAAGTATATTTCTCTCTGTCTATACCTCAAGAGAGTTCCGACAAACACAGATAAAGTAAAAAAAGTACAGCGATTAACTTCAATTAAAATAATTGAAACTCTCACTTATCTCAAGTTCCCATTGTACGATTTACCGAGAATCCTAGCCACCGCTGTGATAGTGCTATCTGTGAAGAGATTAATAACGATTACTCACTGGACATGTAAAATGGGCGGTATTTAACACTGTCACTGCTAACTGTGACAAGTGGTGTGACCACGCGTTGCGTGCCATTGTTAATCCTTTGACTCCTTTGTATTGTTCTGTGACTTTGTTAGCTTTCGCTGATGTTAATTAATAAGCGACATTGTTAGACATTTTTAAATACGACTATGGCTAACAAGCATTACGGTTGCGACCCAACTGTGGTGGTCCCACACATCATCATCAGCCTATTTCAGTCCACTGCTGGACGTAGGCCTCTCTTATTAACTATGCGTATGGAGGTATAATCGCCACGCTGGGCAAGCGGATTGACAGATTGGTGGTCCCACATAGGATATTTAATCTATCACTGCAAAGACCTGTTTTTTATTACGCCACTATCCTCGGTCCTGTGCTAGCATTCACTGTTTTGTTGCCGATCTACTGATGTTGTCGGACCATCTTGTCGGTGGTCTCCTTACAGATTTTCTTGTTCACCCTCTCTGCCATTCAGTAACGAAACACGTTCTTTCTTTTTTGCACGTGTACCTATCTTACGACGTTTTTCATTACTGAGTCCCTCCGAAGTTTCGACCGGACAAAAAATAAACTACTTCTCACACTAGCGCGTTGAAAGAGCAAACGCGTCTGTCGTGAAAGACACGTATCAATTTATCGTCGTTAAAATATACTTTTTAGTACAGATGGTGCCTTTTTTAGGCTCTAGTGCGAGAAGTGTGTCATTTTACGTCAGGTTCAAAACTTCGGAGGGCCATCTGTACTAAAAAACGTCGTACGAGACACGTGCAAAAACGAAATTCGTAACTCGTGTCGATTTAAAACATCGCCACTCGTTTCGAATTTTATGTTTTTCGCATGCAATGTACTATATCAGTTTTCTTTAACTATGTCAGATACGGGATTTTTTCAAAGTAATGACGATATGCGGTTATTTCGGGCGGTGTGCGCAGACGCGCCGGCGCCGGACGCGACGCGCGCGCATGGCATGCGCATGGCTCCGTTTTGCATAATTCGCGCATGTGTGACATGCGCGATAAGTGCTGCGATCAATGGCACAACATTAAATGGATTCGTCATCATAGAATATACACACATCGCCTTAGTCCCACGGTATGCTCAAATAAGGCTTGTGGTGTGGGTACTAAGCGTCAACATTATACGAGTTATAGTAGGTATGTAACCAGGGTTCGGATTTTTCATTTCAGTATGAGAATGAATATGACTAAAGTTTTCATGTCAATATCGACTCCATGGTACGTCGGTCTTACCGTACGATGAAAAATCCGAGCTCTGTATGACATATAACTAATATGGTATAAGATGGATGCTGACGTATATTAAGCTGATTAAGTACCTAACATAATATGAAATGTGTAATTTACACAAACACAACGGAGCAAAGGAAAATTACAAACAATACGATTATAGCAAGTATTTGTGATCAATACGCAAAGAATGTCATTACCGAGATTCGAACCGCACCTCCAGCTTATAGTAGGCTTTAGTGTCAAATCTTAATGAAAAAAAATACCAACATGGTCAATGTAGCCAAGGAACTTGCTATTTACAAAACAAACCAAATCAGGTTTTGCTGATCCTACGTCGGGCTATTTTTATCTAGGCCGATAATTGCTTTATGTAAATATTTTGATACTTCGATCAATAACTCTTGTGGAAATACCTACCTATAATTTACTACTCTCAAAACCTTGGTCATACCGCGAACTTCGAAATCCAAAAAATTCAAGTAAGGTCACTCCAACGAAAGGATCGTTGAAGTGGCAGAGCCCAAATCTCTAGCCTACTACCGCGAAAATCGAAATTCGTAAATATCTAGAAAAAGAAGATTTATTCGACAAAATATACAAGATTAAATACAAAATATAAATACAAATACAAATAATTTATTCGTGGCAAATATAACAAGCATAACAGGACAAGACAAAAGATTAAAACTATAATTTTATAAAACTAAATTATAAATAAAAATATACAACTAAACTAAATCTAAATCTAAAAACGGCCCCCGCGGCATGGTACCAATGATGCTGGCAGCATTACCCCGCTGTATCGCGAGGCTTATCTGTTGAGCGAGGTAGCTGCCAGCTCTTGGGTCACCTGTGGTTTGAGTCTCTTTGAAATTTCTTTAAAGAGACTCAAAGCACCAGAGCCCCACGGACCCAGGGTCTCGACGCCGAATGGGATAAAATTATAGTCAGCGCCGAGACCACTGTATTTGCCTACCTTGGCACTTTCGGCCGCCTCTGCTGCTACTGCTGCCCTTATGGAAGTCCGGTGGAGATGTGACGGGGCTAGTGTGTCTACACATTGTAAATTGTGAGGATTTTTTTCTGTCACTCAAACGAAGGCATCATTAGAGTGAGCGAGACAAATCCTCGAAATTTACTAATTTCGTTTTTCGCGGTAGGGCCGCTGATATTTACAAATTTCGAAGTAAACAGGCCTGTTCCAATAGCTATGGAAATGTAATTCACGAAAAGGTGTCAAATATCAAACAATTATAAAAGTAAGAAGGCTAATTGCAGCACAATCATAATTAAAATCAAAGTCAACTAAAATAGATTATTGTAAACATTATCACCTATAAAGCGACAAAGACATGACAACATTGCCAATAATAGCTCATTTCGCATATCATAATTTCATCGAACGAGTGAAGCCTCAGCAGGAATACTAATACAATTGGCATTATGCACAACTATTGTTCCTTTGACAGTAACATTTTATTGGCTATGCTAGTTTTGTATGCCGATGACAGAGTTGCAGTTGACTTTTAGATGATTTATAGGGTACATTCAACTTTAAATTGTGTCGCGTAATTTGAAACTGATAAATTCGAAAATATTTTATGATTAAATATATTATCTAGCATAATTATCTTGTGTCTTACAACAAGTCGCAGCTATGTACATGTCTTTTTTGATCAATACAATCGAAAAGAGACGGCTAGGTGCGAGTCGCTATCATACACGAGGTGACGCTAAGGCAGCATCAATCTTAATTTAGGTCTTTATTGGTCTGTGGTTCATTATAGAATCTTTGGCGTTGAAACTGCAGTGCTGATAATATATCAGTTATTTTATTTCTCTATTGGATTTGTCTGAATTTGAGGTTATGTAACTCAATTATCGATTACTGATAGATATCGTCGACTGAACAATAGGTACAATTTATGCATAAGCAATATCTTTGATTTTGTTTATCCAGCAGTATTATACCATGTATACCAAGAGTAATGCCGAGAGTTAATGTCCAAGAGTCCAAGGCACTAAAATCATTGCTTATAATCGGTCGGCACACTCCTTCCCACCCTGTAGGTAGCTATTTGTACATGATATGACACATCGGTATACATATACATATTCTATTTTAACAGAAGACTTAAGGAAACCCATAAATTGAATTTATTGATCATCGAGTCAATAAATCTTGTACGAAACCGAAACAAGAACAAACATGAAATTCTTATAAAATGCTATAAAACTATTTATAAAATATTCTGCTGAAAATTCATTGATCGACAGTTGACTTACAGTTATTTATTTACATGTTTTTAACTACGGGTATTTGTAGAAAAGTTTACACCCGGGTTACATAAAAGTTCTAACTTACGACCGCGTAAGTAATCAATGTCTGGCGTTTATGCATCTCTTTCGCACCAACAATCCTGTAGATTTAACATATGAGATGCGTGACAGAATCTACTACCTGTCCTTCTTCTGATTAAGTACCTATTTTAGATTATTTTTTTAGATTTATTATAGGTTTCCTGTATAGGTACCCACCTAATTACCCTAGCGCAATGCCGACAAAGTATGACCCAAGAAGTAAATCGGGATATCCTTCGACTGTCAATCATCAAAATGCAAACTCGCCGAGTTAGGAAGCCTAGGCTCCGATGTAGGTCGCATGACTAAATATTATAATGACAATGCTCCCTCGAATTCGGAATGACCCGGCACAATAGAATTGCAATATTGTGTTCATAGATACCCGAAATGCACCGCATCCGGCCCCAAGATGGGAGATCACGTATTAATGTATCCTAATGATTACAACATATTTAGATTAATAATATGGGCGCAGCATGCATTGAAACTAAATAAACGACCTCCAGTGATGTCTTGTTCCTATTCCTGTTGAACTACCATATGCATGCGACATGTGTAACACAATACAGTGTGTAACAAAGAATAGTGATGAATTGGTGATCCTTTCAAGAGGATATTCAGTATAGGTATAAGTAGGGCTATTTTTACACCAATATTTTGATTTATATGGGCCGATTTTTGACTAGATGGTGAACTAGGCCCTTTAGCGTCCGGACACTTATAGACGTCAGCCAGATAATTAAGGAGACTTGGTTAGTTTATATACCTACATAGAACACATAAAAGAATTTGTAACTAACGTATAGTCTTACCTATAGATTTACCCTGAACATCCCTTAAACGGACTACCAATATTATTGCATGGCTGTCCAAAGTGTCAAAAAAAACTAGTGTAAGGTTCTTTTACACTCTGTATGCTAGTACTGGTAGATGTTGGAAATAATAATTTTTATCATCCTAAAGACTATTTAGTATGGACTTTAAAAGCTTGTAATGCGCTTAGTAAATCAAGGATGCCGTCAATGGCTGTTTAATTCCGCTAATTGACAGGCGCGATAGTGTTACCTTCCGCAGGATGCGCGCGCGCCTGCTCCGTTGACATTGCTGTAGCCGTACCAATGAGCTCAGGATGCTTAGCCAAGTTGCCAATCGCTAACGCTTAGTAGCTTATCGCAGTTTACCTTCTCTGTCACTCTTTCATATTAGTGCGACAAAGACAACTAGCTGCCTTTCCTTTACGATTGACGATTAAGCGTTAGCGATTGGCAACTTGGCTAAGCACCCTGCTCTGCTGTGTCATACCTATCTCATCTAACTTGTGTTTCGAAGACATTAGTTAGACGAGATATGTATGACACGGCAAAGCTGGATGGTAAGCCAAGTTGCCAATCGCTAACATCGTATATTATTAGCGTATCGTAGATTTCCCACTCTGTCACTCTTTCATATTAGTGCGACAAAGACAGCCTTTCGTTACGATTGACGATTGAGCGTTAGCGATTGGCAACTTGTCTAAGCACCCTGGCGAGTAAAAGATTGTGTTAGGTTTTACTCGATATATGTACGTCGGTTGTACTCGGGTAATTCCGAATGTGAAAAATGTCGTATAATTCCGAAAGGTGGCGCGTGGCACTTAAGACGATGTAATTACGAGTGATTTTTCTGTGATTTTCCGAATTACACTACTTTCGGATTACCCAAAGACACCTTATACCAATCGTCAGTAGAATATAATGGTACGGCTGCTGCCCTTGCTCATTAGCGCAGACTATTCACACGTATGTTCGGAATTCAGGGAATGGGTGGTAGAAATGTTGTCATATGCCTTTTAAACATATCGTCGTTGAGATTGCCAATTCCGTTATGTGCACGATTTCAGGAACTGAAAAATCAATCCAAATGACATATGTTTACAGTCTTCTTTTGTCAAATTTGAAATTTACACATAACAGAATTGGCAATCTCAACGACGATATGTAAATGTCGGGATCTTGCATGCAATAGGTAATTACATTTTAACTGTAGCGAGACTCGTGAGTCATAAATGTCATAATCAAAGATCGAAAAAACGCCCGTCACTTTGAAAACATAACCCTTTTCCGTACATTAAGATGATGTTAAAATATTTTATTTTATTCACTAGATATTTTTATAATAACACTAACACAAAGTAGTTATCTATTAAGGAGTTCCAATTCTTTCTTACTTGTACACACCATGATTGTGATCGATAATCGTTTGTCCAATTCTTGGTTATAATACCTATCGTGTATTTAGTCACTGAGCGCAACATGGTAGGTTTTAAGTTGGTGAAAAGACCGAGATAGCATGTGTTCTGAAAGTGCGTGATTATGAAATAATGCAAGCTTTTAGGTTACTTACTTTCGTATTCTAGCGGCCCTTGGTATACGAATAAATTTATATTAGAAATGACAATATAAAAACCGATATAAAAACGACGATAGTAGACGACAGAGGACAATCTTAATCCGTTTTTTACATTTTTCGTTTTCTATTGGTGTACATGAAAGTATGGTGATAGAAATGTTATAAATTAGTTGAAAAGTTAAAAGACTGCATATTTACTTAGTAAAAGACCTTAATTTACTATTTTCTAAGCGTCCAGTTCACAGAGGAAGGTTCACAGGCTGTTGTCTCAAGTCACGCCGGTAATTAACTCTCGGCTTTCATCTCCGCCCTTTTGTAAGCCTTGTCCCGTGGGACTGCTCTGGTGCACGGCTTAGTCCAAGTTACAAGCGATTGCGACGACCATGACTTTGGGTGAGGAGCGACGGCGGTAACGACCGAGCGATATCGGAATTCCCTCTCGCACGTACGGTTTCTCGCCCCGCCGGTCGCCTTGGACTAATGGCGTTCATATGTTAGCCACTTGACAGTCCCTGGCTATTAGCTATCCGCATGTCAATGCTCTTGTATTTAGAGCCCGGACGGTTGACGAGAAAATGGTCTCGGTGTAACCACATGACATGACTACTTTAGATACCGCTTAGATAGATAAAACGATACTTTTATTGACCCAGACCTGGCCCTTACAGAACCTTTGCTACAGTGATATAAGAGCGTGTCACCTAGTTTTGGGGCCTATCAAAAGCTTAAGAGATTTAGATTTGTAGTATTGTACACTACTGCTAACTAACAACCGATCGTACCTTCATAATTTCAGCCATAAGATGTCCACTGCTGAACACATGCCTACTTTTTACCTCCACATATGTACATTAATCGTACTTTATGGTATTTTAATTCGACTTGACTAAGTCAAATGAAAACAGTACAAATTACGACAACATTTAAATTGTTGATGCCTTGGATCTTGCAGACACAATTCTAATACATAGGTACTCATCGTACATACGTGCCATGCCCTCTGTAATAATTTATAATATATAAGATACTATTAGTGATACGTAGGTACCTACCCACCATTTCTCTCCACTTGGGCCATAACCAAATGTAGATGATATCATCCCCCAGTTTACGGTTAGACACGAGTCCTTTATCGATAAACTTATCGACACTTTTATCGACCAACCGTCAGTCGGAGCCGAAAGTGTTCAGATTCATCGTTTAATTATAGACTCTATTACACTTTATTTCATCAAAATTGAACGTTATAACTGTAGAAATAAGACTGATGGAAGATGCACTCCTGAAACGCATATAGCATGTCATTATACTGTAATGTCGCGTGTAAATTTAAGATTAAATAGACATTTATGTGTGTAACTTTATTTATATTATTCTGTTTGGATTCATTATGAAGTTATTTAAATCCCGTTATTATAGGATCCCATTGCCAGCATATTCGTCTATTTGTAAACCGTATATGTGTTGTTATAAGGGCCATGTCTGGTCAAAAGTTGTTTGTATAATACTTTAAGCCCTCGTTTATAACTTATTTGTTAATGATTTGTAGAAGTATTCCGGTGCAGTATGTATAAACGGTCATTGTGGCAATCTTTGGGGGAGGCCTATGTTCAGCAGTGGACGTCTTTCAGCTGACATGATGATGATGATGATGTATAAGCTATCAAAGCCCGGTCTGGATGGGTCCTAGATGTAGATTTAGACCCTAGTCTAAATCTGGATTCCTAAATCCAACCTACCGAATGTCCGATCGATTTAACGCTCCCTGTAGCATACAGCCTAACCCCCTTATTCATAAACGCCTCATAATTTACTTAACTAGCCGCTAAATATTGCTTATGCCTTTCGATCTTATCAATATGTCTAAAAGACCGAAAGGAACAGGCAAAGTTTATGAATAAGGGCCAAGGGGGTAAGTCAGGTTGGAAAACAAAGTGGATGGTCGCGCGACTCGCGCGCTGCCAGCCAGGAGGGCTAGCATATCTCGTTTGACAGCAGCTCGCAGCTATACGTCTCTTTTTAATCAATACAATCGAAGAGGGACGGGTAGCTGCCAGTTGCTGTCAAACAAAAGAAGTGCTAAGGCCGCTGTTTGGCAGATGCTGCAGCCAGCGCGTGTCTTTTATTTATTTTTCACTCTCTCACCTCTCTGCTACAATGAGTGTATAAATATTCTAATATTTATTACACAATATTTATTATCTTTTTGATATTAAGTCTATTTTATAATATTCCCGCTTTTCTGTGTAGTAGGTAGTAGGTAGGTAGGTACTACCTACTCTCGGTGCTCTCTGTCAAATAATACGGATCAGGCCTACTACCGCGAAAATCGAAATTCATAAATTTGGAGGATTTTTCTCTGTCACTCAAACGAGGGCGCCATTAGAGTGAGAGAGACAAATCCTCGAAATATACGAATTTCGTTTTTCGCGATAGGGCCGCAGGTGTCATTACGTTACGCGATAATCACATGCACTTTTATTTACCGTAGGCGACGATCGCCTACAAACTTCTTGCACATAGATTCTCACACTCCACACCAATTTATCCGCGTCAAAAAAGTATCTTTATCTACGAGTTGTGTCATAAAACAGATGATCTCACTTGGGAATACTAAAATAACATAAATGTTTGTGGGTAGCATTTGCATTGGCTTAAATTACATAATCAGAGAGGTTACCTATTAGAAAGTTACCTGCCGATCTACCCTTACCGATCAGAAAAACAGGCTTTTTATTTAAATAAATAAATATCTTGGGACATTTTACACAAATCGACCTAGTCCCACGGTAAGCTAATTAAGGCTTGTGATGTGGGTACCAACACCAACCAGGCGACGATATATATAATAGGTACATACATACAGATACTTAAATACATAGACAGCCATGACCTAGGAACATATATTTGTGATAAATAAATACACAAATAATGCCCTCGCCGGGATTCGAACCCGGAACCTCAAGCTTCGTAGACAGAGTCACTATCAACTAGGCTACGGAGGCTGACAATATTGCAATTAGTACTCTGTATGACGAATTGTAACGTGTCTTTTGTTGTTTCAGATCGCTGCTAGTAGCAGCCATCGTTATAAGTAATTGTATCACGTGGACCGCGTCCAGGCACTCCTACACACACAATGTAAGTACCCTGTGTTTGTCCATCCATCCGTAAAACACTTACAAACACATTACTATCATTACGCAAAAGTTCTTTGCTATACTTATACAGATATTAGCAATATACTACTGAATAACAATAAAATCGGCAGCGCGTATGTGGTACGATCAATGTACAAGATATACCTACTTAGATGCGGACAAAGTGCCGGTCACCAACGGGATTAATCGCGTCAAAAACGGACATGATTCGTTGCCTTGCGCGTTCAAATATCGGTTTCATTTATTCTTATGCAGAGACGTAAGGATACCACAGGAACTACCTACCTAGGACCTAAAGCGAAGTGTCAGTTCCAAAGAATAACTGACAAAAACTGACAAGCCGAACCTAAAGGCTTATGATGGTACAGTGTTTAATTGTTTGTCGTTGTTGCCGTCAGGTTCTAACAAGTAAGTGCGAAAGTGACGCGTAACACGATAAATAGATAAAACGGTACCATCATAAGCCACCTGAATCGCGTTTAAGAGATCATGATAACCCCTCTGTAGTGCGCGTGCGCTCGGCAAGCATCGGCAACAGCCAGCCTCATCTGAATGTCAGCGCTCAACGGCCGGCCATGACTGCCGCCTTGACCGCACCGGCGCCACGCCGGTGTTTATCATCAAACTTTCCCATTTCAGGATGCTTAGCCAAGTTGCCAATCGCTAACGCTTAGTAGCGTATCGTATATTTCCCTCTCTGTCACTCTATTAGTGCGACAAAGACAGTTAGCTGCCTTTCGTTTACGACTGACGATTAAGCGTTAGCGATTGGCAACTTGTCTAAGCACCATGATGTCTTGATGCGATTCCGCTTAGGTTCTGCTTGTCAGTTTTTGACAATTTGGACTGCGTTATGAAATAACAAACTAAGCGACAAAATCGAAAACATACCTATGTTTGAAATGCAGGCGAATATCGGTGTTAAAATTTTTGTAGTTGACAAATTTTGTAGCCAAAACCCATGTCTAAAGCCTTATTATAAGAGTTAGAATTAAGCGACACTTCAAAATATCTTAGGGCTGAGCGCTAAATTACGTTAAAAAGAATGGAGCGCCAAAGTTTATTTTACAAAATATGTAAATATATTTTTTAACGTAATATCGAATTCAAATAGATCTGCATTCAAAATTTTTCAAAAATTCACCCGGAAATTGAACCAACTACAATTTTTTTCGAATTTAGAATCAAAGATGTTTGATTATTCTTTTAGTTTTAAATACTATGTTTCTTAAGATTTTTTTTTATTTTTTATCAATTCTTTCGAATAACATCATAAAATTACGAAATAAAATTCCATGCCTAAGTAGAAAAAGCCAATTTTTTGGAATTTTTTTGAATGCAGTATTATTTAATTTCCAAAGTAAAATAAAGTCTTTTTCAGCGAAATATGCTATCTACGATATTTAAGGTACTTTCCCTTCATATCCCATAATCTTGGGAAACCCTGTATACCACCAATGAAGGTAATTTTTTTAATAGCGGGCTAAGTATAGTTTAAGATAGAAATGCATATGTAAGCGTTATGTATTGAAGAGGGGGTGACACTTGCCGACAAAATTTCAGGACCATTAGGAAAACCAATTTTGTATAGAGTGCGACTTTCATTATTTATTATTAACGCACTCGGTTAAACACTTTTTTACATTGCAAGTTAAATAAAAGCTTGCTAACATCGAGTGTTGGCAGTTTCAATAAAATTTTTAGGTACTTAGGTAATGCATTATTTCTTAAGTACATACGAATAATCTTGTTTGATAACTATAAGTAATAGTTTATTACACATCCCAGTCAGTAGCCGCCATCGCCATAGACTTTCTCTTTATACTAATCTACCTTAATTAAGTTCTTAACTATGAGCTTATCTCAGACCGACTCATAAGAGTTTTGTACGATCACAAAACAAGCCGCCTCTAGCTAATTAGTTATCTTTGGATACAAGATACAATGTTAAATGGATAAACACAAACATAGATTAGAGCAAACAGAGAGTACCTGATACGTTACATACTTTTCATCACACTTGCTGTCTAAGCGCGCCATTGCTTGCGCGCGTAGCGGGAGTAATAGAAAAGTGAAATTCCCTAGGGAGTAATAGAAATGTCAGTACGTCATTTAATAATATTATGTCTTAAAACTTATTTTTTGGTTGGCAAGTGTGATGAAAAACATTGTATGCATCACGGTCGGTAAGCGGAATACTAACTCGAGTCATAAAAGCCCTCTGCCTAACGGCGTCGGGCTTCTAACACTCTCGTTAGTAATTCCGTACTCACCTCCCTTGATGCACAATTTACTATTGTATGTAGGTACCTATATAAAGATAAAAACTTTCATTTAAGCGTGATTTATTCTCAGTGAAGTACCTAATCAGTGTTTTGTAATCACAGTGTTTTCTGTCCACTGCATTCTGATATAGAATATTACCTTACCTTACCTTAACCTTCTCTTTTGGATTTCGGTTTGCTACAACCAAATTCCATAATACCATGTTTTTAGAATGTACATATGTATCATCATCATCATCATCTCAGCCATAAGACGTCCACTGCTGAACATAGGCCTCCCCTCTGGACCTCCACATGTACTGGTTAGATGCAACCTGCATCCAGCGTGTCCCGGCGACCTTTATAAGGTCGTCCGTCCATCTTGTGGGTGGACGTCCTACGCTGCGTTTGCCTAGCCGTGGTCTCCACTCGAGCACTTTTCGACCCCATCGACCATCTGCTCTGCGTGCAATGTGGCCTGCCCATTGCCACTTCAGCTTGCTAGTCCGGAAGGCTATGTCAGTAACTTTACTTCGCCCACGGATCTCCTCATTTCAGATTCGATCACATATGTATAGCCAATTAAAATTTAATTTAATAGCGCATTAAAAACAGTAGTATTGTTGTAAGTATGGGTATCTATAGAATTGTAGATAAATTATATACAGGGTGAAACATGACACAAAAAAACATGACTATTTCTAAGTAACTTGTGGGGCATTTAATCGTTAGTGTTTATAGAGTTAAAAAACGTATTACTGTTCACTACTCATGTTTCACCCTGTATACCTATAACCATGATATCTTATGTTATGCCTATAAAGTGTAGCATTGCGTTGGTCATCCTAAATTAAATATGAAGGTTTATAAAGCTATATAACTTTACATACTCAACATATTCCGACGTACCGCAGATATAAATTGTATCTACTCTTCACTCGTCAACCGATCGATCTTATACCCTAGCAACACGGCCTACGAGTCGGTAAACCGTATGTGGATGTACGTGTCAGAGGTAATAAATAAGATTACATTGGCTTTCGACATCGCGCGTCGATGAAGATTTGAACATTTGGACAGCCAGCGTGAGACCATGGGAACATCGCTCTATTAGCCAGGGTTGGCAATCGTGCTATCTCTGAGATATTTTTAATATTTTTAAGAAATCTAATTCGATTAGATATTAAAATATAATTATTTATTTTTTATGTACGAATAGGTACCTACTAAAACTTATTATTATGTAGTAATTAATTGCACATAGGTTTAACGCTATTAAGCGGGGCACATTGCACGTAGACCCGATGGCTGTTGGGATAGAAAGGTTCTCGGGTGGCGGCCACGCAGCGTGGGTAGGCCCCCCCACAAGGTGGACTGAAGACCTGGTGATCGTCGCTGGAGTCCGCTGGAGGCGGGTGGTGCAAGATCGGTCATTGTGGCAATCTTTGGGGAGGCCTATGTTCAGCAGTGGACGTCTTTCGGCTGATGTGACGATGATGATGAAAACGCTATTAAGATTGTAAATATTATGTAATATGTGAAATAATAAAGTTAAGGAGTAGACTGATAAATGGTAGATCAGATATAAACTTTTCTGTTACTGTTCCAATCCCGCCGAGGGCATTATTTATGTATCACAATCATTTTAGTAGGGGTCCAAATGGAAAAAATTGTGCGGTGTGAGTTACAGTTTTGTAATTTTTACCAGAGCTAGAGGGTATAAAAATAACAATTTTTAGATGTGGAGGGAAAACCAGTTCCCCCCCTGAACGAGGGGGGAGGGGAGTGAATGTGCAAACGGAAGGGTTATGTTTAATATTTTTTCGCCTAATATTTAGGTCTACTATGCATTGTTTGGTATCATTTTCGTGTAAAACAGACACGAGGAATTCATTTTATATAATAAACATGAGGAGTTTCATATATAAAAAAAGAATTATCGGTATAAATGTAAAATAATCACCGTTTTTATTTTGATTGAAGCGTTAAATAAGTATTACCAAATAAACATATGAAATTTAAAAAAATACTACAAGATAGCATATTTATTGTAGTTTTTAAAAATATATACTTTTTTAAACTTTCCATGCAAAAGTAAGTCGTAAAAAAAATTGCACCTGTCGCGTACCTCGAACAAAAAAGGGACGTTGCTTTGACTTATTGTTGACAGTACATTTTTACTGCGGGAATTTAGCAATTTCGCGTAAACAAAATGCTCCAAAATGTCTGTTAGGACAAATTGCCACAACCTGGGCCTTGCCTTAACCAAGCAACCCGGGTTAAACGTTTATTTTACACGGAATTTGATAATTTATAAATCTCTTATGAAGTAAGTGACTGACCGGGCACTATACAAAGGATATCCCGTACATCAGCCTATGTGATATTAGAATGGCTCTTGAACAGCTCAAAAATAACAGGGCGTCTGGGGAAGACGGAATTACAGATGAGCTTCTGAAGGCAGGTGGTAAACCAATCCTTACGGCCCTTCAGAAGTTATTCTAATTCGGAAGGGAGAACGCCTTAGGCATGGAACAGAAGAGTAGTGGTACTGTTTTTGAAAAAAGGTGACAACGCCTTATTGAAGAACTACCGATCCATCTCACTTCCGAGCCATATTTACCTATAAGATGTTTTTAAGAGTCATTACGAATCGTCTTGCACGCAGGCTTGATGACTTCCAGCCTCCCGAACAAGCCGGTTTTCGAATTGGCGTTTCGTAAATGTTATACAGAAGACCGAGAAATATAACCTGTCACCTGCCCCTGCCTCTCTGTTTAACGTTTGTGGACTACGATAAGGGGGGTTACCATGACGTACTAATGCGCAGTACAGAAAGCGACAAGGCTATAGGAGCTTACCTTTCCCTGAACCTAAACTGAATCGCATTAGTACGTCATGGTAACCCCCATGCAAGGCCTTCGATTTGATCGAAACTCTGGGCAGTACTACAGTCTCTCCAACGGTGCCAAGTAGACTACCGCTATGTCGAAATGTTAAGGTGTTTGTGCGAAAGCGCCACGATGTCAATCCGACTCCAAGACCAGAGTTTGAAGCGTATTATACTGCAGCGGGGAGTCAGGCGAGTAGGTATCATCTCCCCTAAACTGTTTACCGCTGTACTGGAAGATATATTTAAGCCTGAACTGGAGAAGGTTGGGTATCAACATAAATGGCGAGTACCTCACTCCCCTTCGATTCGCTGATGATATGGTGGTCTTGGCTGAGACCTTGGAAGATTTCAGTACGATGCTGAGGTCAGTATCAGTAGTCAGTAGCGCCTCCGAGCGAGTTGGTCTTAGGATGAACATGGATAAGACGAAAACTCCCGTTACAATCAGATACTAAACTTGAAGGTGTAGACGACTATAGGTAGGTAATATACCTAGGACAAACTACCCAGTTAGGTAGGTCCAACTTTGAGTAAGAGGTCAATCATGGAATCCGACTCGGTTGGGCAGCGTTTGGGAAACTACAACACATCTTTTCGTCAAATATTCCGTAGTGCTTGAAGACGAATGTAATTATTTGATCAGTGTGGCAACACACACTGATCAAAGACTTAAAAGAGTGATGCCATACGGTACTGAAACGTGATCGCTTACAATGGGTCTCATAAGAAAGCTCAAAGTCACCCACAGGGCAATGGAGAGGGCTATGGTGGGAGTCTCTCTGCGAGGTCGCATTAGAAATGAGACGATCCGCAGCAGAACCAAAGTATAGCTTCATAGCTCTGCGATATAGCTCTCCAAATGACTAAAGTGGCAGTGGGCGGGGCACATTCCACGTAGAACCGATGGCCGATGCGGCGGAAAGGTTCTCAAGTGGCGGCCTCGCAGGTGGAAGGCGCAGCGTGGGTAGGCCCCCTACAAGGTGGACAGTGAAGGCCGCAGGAGTTCGCTGGATGCGAGTGGCCCAGGACCGATAATTGTGGCAATCTTTTGGGGAGGCATATGTTCAGCAGTGGACGTCTTTCGGCTGATATGGTAATGATGATGATATGAAGTAAACATTTAACAATTGATTGTCAAATTTCATATGAAATAAACTTTTAACGTGGGTGAACTGAGTTAGTTGTTTAGTCCCGGTTAGTGAAAATTACCTTTATCGTCTTTGGTAATGAGATCGTTATAGACCTAAATAACACTTGTTAAACTGATTACCCATTACGATTCATATGATCAGATACTATATATCATATGTATGATCAGATAGACCAGATATATAATATACACGCGGTGGCGGTATACAATATTATAATAGATAAAATCTATAAATAGAATCTGAACAAATAAAATTCTTAATAATCTTAGGTTATTTAAAAAAAGAAGATCAGAGAAAATATTCAGTTTACTTTCGTATCAATAAATATTTACAATTGTAATATGAAAAATAATATGTAGGTACATAAGTACAAGAATATGTATAATCTACGAGCAGTTGCGGGCACAAAAGTCTCTTTTTTGAGGTAGGAGGAGGTTACGTGGAGGTTTTTGTTTGAGGTACGCGATAGGTGTAATTTTTTTTTCAGTGTTTTTTTGTATGAAAGACCACAAAATGTGTATATTTTTAAAAACTGCAATAAATATGCTATCTTACAGTATTTATTTAAATTTGATTAGTTTGTTTTTTAATACTTATATGACGCTTAAATTAAAATAAAAACGGTAGCTTCTTTACTTTTACTCCAAAAAATCTACTTTTTTATATGAAATTGGTCATGTTTATGATAAAAAATGGATTTGCCATGTCTGTTTTACACGAAAATGATACCAAACAACGCGTAGTAGGCCTTATTAATTAGTAAAAAAAAAATGAACGTAACCCTTCCGCATGCACATTCACCCCCCTCCCCCCGCGATCAGGGGGGGGATTGGTTTTCCCTCCACATCTAAAAACAACTATTATGAGACCCTCTAGCTCTGGTTAAAATTACAAAACTGTAACTCGCAGCGCACAATTTTTCTTAACTTTGTATGGACCGTGACCCTTACTATTTGGTCCTTGGTCCTCTTGGTTCCCAGATCACAAGCCTCAATTAAGCTTATAGTTCGTGAAATATAAATTGGTAACTTTCTACCTACATTATAGTAAAAATAAACATTCAATTTACTGGGACTTTAATGGGACTAGGTCGATTTGTGTAATAGAGCGGATATGAATCCAAGGATCTCGTCATATTGTAAGAATACAGTAACCGTTCATTCTCAAATGTCTAGTTCTAGATCCAATTACTGTAGCCGACTTTTTTTTCAACGGAATTTCTGTTCTAATGTTCCTATTAACATGTCACATTTTTCAATGTCAAAAAAGTGGCTTTAAATTTTGAGAATGACGGTGCGTGGCAGCCCTAGTGACAAGTGAATAGTAAGCCTGTGAACAGCTATAAATCTAATCAGGGATGGCGCTACAATTGACGAGCACGTCCCGCCGCCGCGGGTCAGTCCGGTTAATATACTATTTCGGGAGACTTCCTTGCCTAAACAATAATGTATGATTTTTCTCATGATAATAATTAGGTACATTTAGTCACCAGCAATAGAATAAGAATAAAGGCTGCAAAAAATATTTGACGTAACCGCAAAGCGACGTAAGAGCCACCCACATACCGTGCTCGATCAATCCTCTTTCTGAGAGGCGGACAAACCTTTTTTATCACACAGTAACGTACAGCCCTGGTAATACCACGAAAAAAAGTATTATGACTGAAATATAAATAAAACAACTAAATAAGAAAAACTATTCATAGCTGTAATAAAAGTAACGAGTGCTCAGTTTTATACTAGCCAACTCTTGTCCCTAAGCAAATATGTATTGCAATTGCTGCAAATAGAAATTATGTTGAATGATTATATTAAGCTTCAAATTAAATACACCATCAACAGCAGGAAATGTCAACGTGTGTAGATACACTCAGCAGCAGATATTGCTAAGCGGGCAGGGTGTTCACAATGAACTTGGCACGACCTTATTGCTAAGACTATAAGAGTATGTTATGATTGTGAACATCTTACCCGCTAAGCAATATCTGCTGCTGACTGTTTTCATACAATCAACGTCGAATATATTTACACTTTGGGGCCTTATAAACTACAAAATAGTAAATGTATTTGACATTTTTGAGCTTTATTCATATTATAATAAGGTTCACGAGTGGTCAGTATTGGCGTTTGTATATTTTATACAAGTCCTAGTCCCGTGTTTATCCAGGTCCGGGCAAACAGCGCAATCACGGTGGAGTGCCCTCGACTCTGTGGCAACTTGGTAATCAAGTGACGCAGGCAAGATGTTATTCAGGCGACCTGACAGACAAGTTACTGGAATGTTCAAAATAAATTTGATTATACAAATATTATAAAAAATATTAAAACATATGTATATGTAGGTTGTAGGCCTATTTCGGATGAAAGAGCCGCTGGGCGTCCATTGGCTCGTTGGCTCAACGACATTCGCAAGATTACGGGACACTTCTTTTTTTTATGTGACGAAGGTAGACAACCGAGCTCTCAGCTCACCTGATGGAAAGCGGGATCTGAGGCCCGTCCATGGATAGATGCCTACCCCGAAAACTTAGATGAATTGCCTCTATGCCAGTAATTACACCGACTATTTTACCCCCAAACCGGAACACAGTACCAACTATTTAGCGGCAGGTTGACGGCAGGGTAACGGTGGTATCTATCCGGGGGAACCCTGCGCGAGGTCCTACAACCAGCAAACTTCTGGGTTAGATCGGCTCAGGGCCGAGATGAGTGGCATATTAGGAGAAGGGCATGTGCTCAGCAGTGAGCGATTAATTCTGTGTATTCTTGCTCTCACAATTAATTTAATAAATTATTAAACTTAGATTTTTTTTATACCAAACTCGGAGCATTTTTTAAATAGATTTTCCTGATGTAGGTAAAAACTCATGAATACTACATTTTAACTATGAATTTTTAAATGGCAGCGTATGTAGATTTGATTGATAACGATAGTATAATTATGGAGGTATCTCAGTACCAGCCAGCGAACCCTGCCTCTCGTAACAAGTTGTTTATCCTCATAATATTTATTAAGTAAAACGTCTGCTTTTGCGTGACACGGCCAGCGAGGCACTGAAGATGCGTGGCTGGTGGTCCCTTTGTTCGGGAGACCGGAGCAAAACAAGATCAGTACAATATGTTCCATGCGCATTCGACGAAACTTTAAATCAAACATTAGACGAAAATTACGCGAAGTGACGACCCTACCTATCTAGATTACCTACACGCAAAAATGTAGATAATTTTTTCTACTTTACTTAATTAAGTTGGTATCACAATTTCTTGTGACATTAAATACATGTATACTTTTACAGTACCTGGCCTATAATTATGCCAAACAACATACATAGAAATGCTGATTTATAAGTAAAAACAGAATGAGCGTTGAACGTCGTGTTTAAGTTTTTTAAGGATCAATATTTTTAAATCCGTTCGACCTGTGGATGAACAAACTATTGCCTGATGTCAATCTCTATTAATACAACTTATGGTTATGTGTGTATCTTTTTAGTCAGCTCGAATTTAAATATAACCTCTAGCATATTTCGCAGTAGTTGGATTTCTGGTCTCATTTCGTCGTCTGCAATTGGATACTTTGTCTTCTTTCCCAGAGTGTTGAAATGTCAGTTTCAATTAAATACGCTGATTGTGAGCAGACTGGTCCCTTATTAAGAATAATTGACAAGTTTTTATTAATCTGTAAATAGGCGTAAGTAATAAAATTCAATATAGTTTGATTGGCGTCAAATAGAAGGTGCCTACCTACTGAAAGTATAATAAACCAAGCGAAGAATTTTGAATAGATCAAGAACGTTCGTAATAATACTCATGTATCGGCCTACTAAACAAAATATTCACATCATGTACCTATTAGGTACGAACACAATACATATCCATTATTTCACATGCACTTTTTCGAATCAGTGAAAAGTTCCTTACAAATTCTACGAAAGTTACAAAATATCGGCAAATACATTTTTTAATAGCACGTAGCGTTAGTTGTACTTCGTCTATAGCAGCTGAATACTAACAAAAACTGGCTGCTTTACGATCTCATATGGCTGACTCTCGACTCTCGACATGTCTGCACACCTCCACTTAGGGTATATTTTAAAGGGCACCATACTTATAGCGCGTGGGATCTAAGAACGAATATTTGACAGTTTAGAAATTACCCCTATCTATATGACGTTAGGTCTATAGGAAATATGGTTAGTTTTACCCTCATATTAATAAGAATTACTGTCAAAAGTTTGTTCTTAGATCTCACGGACTATAGTGTCGAGCTTATGACTGGGTAGTTTCATGAGTTCATAATATACTGAAAGTTTTCAGTGGTGTAGTACCTATTTATAATATATGTACTTATAAGTACATACATTATACTTCTTGTTGATACAATTTATTTTACAAATGCCTTCAAATTATTTCAGGTATCAGGCCACCGCAGAAGACACAGGCGACAGGGCGCCGGCCTCTATCTACCCAACTCATACGTCATCCCTGGAGGGGAGGGCAGCGAGAAGGGCTGGGGTCCATGGGGGGAGGTGTCCCCTTGCTCACGGACCTGTGGTGGGGGCGTGGCCAGCCAGAAGAGGATATGCCTCACGCTAGGGTAAGTTATGGTCAAGTGCCAGTTAACACAGACAACTGGCCTTCCGTCTACTAAATTCATACGTCATCCCTGGAGAGGAGAGCAACAAGGAGGATTGGGGTCCGTGGGCCGAGGTGTGCCCTCGCTCACTGATCTGTGGCGAGGCGTGGCTAGTTAGAAAAGGATATGCCCCACGGTAGGTTAAGTTATGGATAAAATTTGGACCAGCAAGTGTGCCTGCCCCACTCATACGTCATCCCTGAAGGGGAGGGCTGCGAGAAGAGCTGGGGTACGCTAGGGTAAGTTATGGTCAGAAGAGGATCATGAGGATATGGTATACTAATCTGAGATATATTTTCCAGGTCGGGCTCAAACTGCACAGGCGGTGACACGAAGTACTTCTCGTGCCACACGCAAGACTGCCCGGAGCCCAGCGACTACCGAGCGGAACAGTGCGCCGCCTTCAACGACAAGCCACTTAGGGGAACCAGATACAAGTGAGTACAACACAGTAGAAACTCTACCTAGATACAGTCACCATCAGATATACAGTGTGTGGTCTTTAACACGGGAGAAAAATGAAATGAGTGACTCCTTAGACTATCAGCAATAATCCTGTAAAGGTCCCGGTGTTTCAAAGTGGTTAAGTTCGGAGATATTGTCATTCAAAGCTATGGACCTTTAGTACTGGATCTTGGCATCACGATGTCGTAGCTTGTCAGTCGCAAGACATCTTGATAGTATACCAGGTAGGAAGTCATAACAATAATTTTGTTTGCATTTTTACACTAATTTGATACGGTTTTAAAAAAAAAATTGTACATTTTTCAATGATTCAAAAATGATAAGTTATTGATAACTTTTAATTCAAGTACATGAACCCATAATAATGAAAAATACATGAACAAAAAATTACAATTTTTTTTTTTTTTTTAAATTACAATATGTGGAAATGATTGTTGATCAGCTTATTAATGCACCGTTTAAATTTTCATCCCGGTTGTAGGCCACACACTGTATTGGAGCAGCTATAGTGCTCAGACATATCTGAACATGCACTCTAACACAACGAGAATGTGAGCATCCTGGCCACTCTCGATCTGGCTTTACTTTATTTTACAATGAGAACAAATTAGAAACTGGACGATGGACTGATTTTAAAACATAAATGTAGGCATTGAATACGGCATTATTGGTTTTTACTTCTTTCTTCCTTTCAACAATATTATCGATATCAAGCCTACCACGCCAACGGCACCTAGTTAAAGGTGTCATAGATGTTGCGTTCAAAACAATTTCCCCGTCGACATCAACATAATACTTAGTGTCCCTGAGACCCTGTGGTCTCAGGGACACTAAGTATTATGTTACACCACAGGGTATTGCAACATTGTTCTGATCATCGGACCACCTGTTTTCCTCTTTAGCCTAAATATTTTGAGAGTAATGAGAGTTCGGTTCTATTTCCATTCCGAAATGTTCGGTTTTCTGATAAAGCCTATTGTAAGCACCCATGTCTGGGTAGTATGAGTCATTGCTGGTAACTCATCGGAGAGATGGTTAAAATTTGTTATTCATTAGTCAATTATATATTTTGGCTGCAGAGGGAAATCATACCTACAGCTAAAAGATTTTTTCTTTTTATACTTACTAGAGTCTTTTCTTCCTCAGCTGGGTCCCTTACACGAACGGCCCGCGGCCATGCGAGCTGAACTGCATGCCGAAGGGCGAGCGGTTCTACTACCGCCAGGCGCCGCAGGTGGTCGACGGTACGCGCTGCAACGACGAGTCCTTCGATGTTTGCGTTGCTGGCTCTTGTCAGGTAACCTAATACTTCCACTTTACTGAGTATTATCAGTAAATAGCACGCAGCCTTGCGAGTTAAACAGCATGCCGAAGGGTAAGCGGTTCTACTACCACCAGGCGCCGCAGGTGGTGAACGGCAGACGGAACGCGCTGCAACGATGAGCCCTTCGTTGCCGACTTGTCAGGTAACCATGCTTCAAAAAGGATGAGGTCGTCAATTTCGCTCTCTAGCCCCATCGTCCTTTTTTACAGTGACGTAAAGATGTATTTTCTTAACTACCTCAGTCCAATCCCCTGATCCATTGTCCTTTTTACAGTTTTCTTTCTTAACTACCTCAGTCCGATCTACTGGTCCATTAGATCCACTGGTGGAGCATATTAAGAGATGCACAGGGTCTACACAGGCAAATGGCGGATCACAGTAAACTTTATTGTAACATGCGATCCACTGGTGGATCTTAATGGACAGAAAGACTTGTCTAGACATTGTTATGCTTCGTATAGCTGTGGCTACATGTCATCACTCTTATTTTACGTAGAAATAGAGTCTATCGCAAAAATCAAACCACGTGATTTGCTATAATCTTCGAAGGCTGCTTTTTAAATAATCCTCTTTTTCACAGCCACAATAGTTAAAAAGACACACCTGTACTCAGTTAACGATTGTTCCAGCCGGTGGGCTGCGACATGATGCTGGGCTCCAACGCGCGCGAGGACAAGTGCCGCCAGTGCCGCGGGAACGGCACCAACTGCCACACCAACGCTGGGGAAATTAACAACCAGGATTACCGACAAGGTACTTAGCCTAATGATTTATTCTTACCTGTTTCACCCGCTACTACAGTACGAGTGGCGATACAAAGTAATGTTCAAGATAAAATTCAACAGTGATAGTACACTTGGAGAGACCCAAACCCGTATAACATAACTATTGACATGTATATTCAATAAAAATGTTGTATTTTTCAGGGTACAACGACGTTCTGCTGATACCTCAAGGAGCAACCAACATTATCATAGAGGAAATTGATAAGTCAAACAACTATCTCGGTTAGTGGGTTTCCTCTTATTCTAAATAATATTTCCTCGTAACTGCACTACGATGCTTGACAGATAACAACTCAATACTGAAACCATACAAATTATAATTTTGATAAATGATTTTAACCTGGAAGTTATTTTGAACTTAGGAATCATACTGAACCGAGTCGCTTAATTGATTTAATTGCAAAATAGCTTAAAGAAAGCCAATTTGTGGAAATATACATCGTATATCCTATTATTTCTCTTGCATTTGCCGCTACTGCTAAGAACATGGCAAGTTCAGCATTTGCAATTTTTCTGCATTTCAGTTAAATCTCAAAATACATAAAAATACATCAATGCATTCCATTTTTCACTCCATCGTAGGCCGCGTCTCTGCCCTCGGCTAGTCTGTGGCCACGAGTAAGACCATTTGAATTTAAAAAACATTCAAAAATAATTCTCACACAAGCTCCTATTTTCAGCTCTCCGCTCGGCGGAGGAAGACAGGTACTACCTGAACGGCGAGTATCAGATCAGCTTCCCGCACACGCTGCACATTGCTGGCGCGCCGTGGCATTACGAGCGCAGCGTGCAAGGATTCGCCGCACCGGACAAGCTGCGGTGTTTAGGACCCATCACGGAGAAACTTGTGCTCTCAGTAAGACCACTATCATTTTACTCATCAGCATGTATGCTGATTGAGGTTCTTTTAGTATACTAAACGAACCTCAATGAGCTGTAAACGCGTTAAAGATTTTCCTTCAAGTACTTACCTGATTAGCCGAGATAATAATTTACCTTGATAACTTGCGTTGATTATTGGTACATTGAAGACCGATATTCTAAGAGACACTAAGAGTAACAGTAGTTTAGGAAATCGTAATTGGTCTTCTGCAACTTCATCAATCTTATCAATGCTTACGGTTAAACTAAGTTTCTACAGTTTCTACCATGTTTTCTCTGAGAAACAATTTTAGCTTCTCAGTGAACAGGTATCAATAGAAGAACGTCCTTAGAAGTCGATTTCCTAAAGCGTAAACAGAAACCCCGGTTTCTTTAGAAAAGGTAGGTATTTACCGTAAGTATTTAGATGTGCTCAAAAATGTAAAATTATTTTCCAGCTCCTTCTGCAAGAGCCGAATGTGGGCATCAAGTACGAGTACAGCATCCCGAAAGACCTGGCGCCGCCCACCGACACGAAGTACGTCTGGACGTACGAGGAGTTCTCGCCCTGCAGCGTCACTTGTGGCACAGGTGAGCAATGACAATGTCACGTGGATTATACTCAAATTAAGATTCAAGTACCTAGTTTTGTCTTGTTTTCGCGAGAGTTAAAACTATTGGTGAAACAAATCGGAACCAGTTATAGTATTCTTTAATGACTCCTAAGAATTTTGCTACATGTCATAAAACCGAGTTTTGTTGACCATCTTGTAGATAAAAGCAGAACCCCTTACCCGTAGTTTAAACTTGTTTGTTTTCTGGAACGTGAAACATCTTGTAACTTACAAAATCCTTAAAAATGTGGAAGTAAATCGTGAAATAAAACTATGAAAACGGATAAACTCGCGTATATTAACTAACTTTAACTTCATTCCGACGTTTCGAACATTTTCCGTTTTCATAGTTTTATTTCATGTGTGATCCTCGCGGTAACCGAAGAAAATATTAAGTAAATTGTATTTAGCTTTATTCATATTGACAGGGCCGGTCAACATTACTCGGCAGTTTATTATGGAACTTTCCATGCAATAAATGTTAGCTAACGGTTTCATGACAAATCATTTGGTGCAACCCACTCAAAATCTACACGAACTGTTTTACCTCGAGTTCAGTATTTCAATCTTACCTCCTCAGGATTCCAAACCCGCAACGTGACATGCCGGACGAGCGAGGAGCTAGAAGTGGTCGACGAGAAGCTGTGCAACGCGGGGCTCCGGCCCATCGCCAACGAGACGTGCCAGCTGGCCGAGTGCCTGCCTGAGTGGGTGCCGAGCCCGTGGGGGCCCTGCTCCAAGCTGTGCGGCTCCGGGGGCTCGCAGTCCCGGTCTGTGCAGTGCCAGAAAATTATCTCGAACGGGTGAGTTTATCTTTAGCAGCAGGTAACGGAACATCTTTAGTCATTGGTGATATTTTACAATTATTTGTTTAGTTTCACCTGTCACTATGCTGGTGGTACATCAAATAAAATCCCACGAAATTTATTTCATCTCCCGATCATCGATTGAGCTGAAACTTGATACCTAAGTACTTATTAAATTCATAATATTGATGACGAAAGGTGGCTATTGACCAGCAGAATTTTAGAAAGCAATTTTAGGTTCGTCAGGTTGGGTGCTTAGTGAGTGCTGGATGAAAAAAAATAAAAATAGTCAGCGATAAAACCAATTACATTTGTCTCTTGTCGAATCACCCTATTTTGTAGTATCTGTTCAAACTTAAAACAGTTTGGTAAGCTTTGAAATGATAGCCATTCTATGCTTTCAATGCTGCATTTCTTTAGCGTCTTAAAACGCAATTATTTTCTAATTTTTATAGGTACCCCTCAATAGTGGACGAAAACCAATGCTTTAGACGGCTCGGCGACAAGCCAGAGGAGCACCAGAAGTGCAACGTCAACGCTTCATGTCCGACCTGGTTCACCGGACCTTGGAAACCAGTTAGTATTACCTTCTAAGTAAAGTAAAATTAATACAGAAAAATATTTATAGGAGAATCCTTAACGATTGCTTGCCGTCTGGAAATTCTAGCAACAGCTCCCAAGAAAGGGTTGTTTGGGGGTCATGGCATTAGCTGCAAAAGCCTCGCCATCTTTCCCCTTAGTAAGATCAAGTTACGTAAGCAGAACATAGGGTATGTTTTCCGGACCCAAAATGTTATACAGGCAACTAATGAACCATTTCATGCCGATGATATCAATTTGATGTCACGCTGCATATAGGATTATCATTAATAGTTTAATTAATAATTTCAATAAAACTGTTAAATTTGTGATCACCCTTTTGAATTTTTTATAATTTTACTTACCTACCTATCCTACGTACAGTACGTATGTAGGGATATAATATGATAAATGGATGCTCTCAGCTAAATACAGTTACATGGTTAACCTGGTTTTCCTCCCCAGTGCGACAAGCTGTGCGGTGATGGCAAGCAGACGCGCCAAGTGGTCTGCCACAGGAAGACCGACGGCCGCGTGGAAGTCCTTGTGGACGAGAGCTGCGAAGACGAGAAGCCGGAGACCGAGCAGCCCTGCAACATCCACCCGTGCGACGGTATCGACTGGGTTATCTCCAACTGGACTGGCGTGAGTATACATTGCATTTTTGTATAATGTTTTGTTGTATTTATTTATTATTTTCACTATTGCGTTTAAAATAAAACCGGCCAAGTCCGAGTCGGACTCGCGCGCGAAGGGTTCCGTACCATTATCAATTTATTGTTAAAAAAATACAGTTGAATCAACCTACCTCAAAAACTATAAGAGATAATTTAATCAAACCAAAAATCGTTGATAGAGTTTATTAATGTGCATAACATATAATTTTTTTAGAATTTTATATTGCGTAGTTTTAGAAATAGAGGGGGGGGGGGACACATTTTTCAGACTTTGAAAGCTGATATCTCGAAAACGATTTGCTTAAATAAAAATGAGATTTATAAACCTTCATATCATTTTCAAAGACCTTTCTATTAATACCCCACACGCTTATATACAGCTAAAAAAAAATTTCTATCCCTCAGTTACATGTATGGAGGGCCCCCACCCCAATGGTTTTTTTTTATAATTTAGTATCATAATCCTGTAGCGGTTCATACAACACATATTCTTACCAAATTTCGTTACTGTAGCATTTATAGTTTCCGAGTAAATCGGCTGTGACAGACGGACAGACGGACAGACGGACATGACGAATCTATAAGGGTTCCGTTTTTGCCATTTTGGCTACGGAACCCTAAAAAAGCGGGGCGTAGCAACTTTGCTATTGACGTTTCAAATTACTGTCAAGATAATCGGAATGCACTAAGCGCGAGATGTTGAGTACAACAAACAGTTCCATGATTTTAGTAGTTTACATTTTTGAGATATACCTAGCAGATGTTTTAAATATTAAATTTAAATTCATGCTCAGCAGTCTGTAAATTGGTAGCGAAAAACCAATACATAGATGATTAAAAACTAATTCACGTTTTACGTTTCAGTGTGACTCTTGCGTGTCGAAGTACTACACTCGTGAGGCTCTGTGCGTGACCAAGGACCGTCAAGTGGTGAAGCCAGAGCTGTGCTCGTACCATCGTCGACCTGAGCTGCAGAAACCGTGTGACGAGTCAACCCTACCCGCTTGCGAGTCCCAGTGGTACGCCACTCAGTGGAGCAACGTGAGTATTGAACACCTTACCCTGACATGTACAGTGAAGGAAATAGATTCATGTGTCTTTTTCGCGCTTGTCACAATGACAAGAAAGGTCAAAAAGGTACGCGAGTACTTTTCCTTTACCGCCATCATTATCATGCAACATTGAGCTACAGGTTGTTTGAGTTATGAAGTTCATTGCACTTCTAGGTTACCAGGACTATTTAAGTAAATAACAACTCCTGACCATCATTACTTTACCTACACAGGAAATAGGTACCTAACTACTATCTTGGAATGACCCCCATATTATACCCATAATATAGAATTTTTAAAACTGCTTCTTCGCTCCGAAATTGTTTTGTTGATTTGATTTTGTTTTTTTTCTGGAGTAAACTCCCGAAAGAAATTGAATTTGTGAATGTATAACTTTTAGATTACCAACAATTAACTTTTGTTATGTGCTGGAAAGACTTCACAACAAAAACTTTATATCCCCAGTGCTCAGTAGACTGCGGTTCAGGCGTGAAGACTCGCAAGGTGTTCTGCGGGTACTTCGATGGTGGCGCTGTGCAGCAAGTGGACGAGGCCAAGTGCGATGCCGAGACCAAGTACAACGACACCACACCGTGCGAGGTCCCTGCTGAGAACTGCCCCGCTATATGGTTCGCGGCCAACTGGACTGAGGTGGGTATTATGTTCCCGTGGTTGATTAGCAGGGTGTTTACTGGCTTCTCCGATTATGGCGTGGACGGCGAATTGCAGCAAGTGGACGAGGCCAAGTGCGATGCCGAGACCAAGTAGGTATGACGCAATGTCGTACAAGGTCCTTGCTTCTAATAATGTTGACGTTCCAACCCGCCGAGAAGATTCAAAATACTTATTCCCATTATTAAAACACTATTTTCCCCGCAGCTAGTATTTGTCAACTAACCAATTGATTTGCGCTTAAAAAACCTTAATAGTACCTACTTAATATTCGATATTGGGCGCTACACCATGGAAAAGTTTTGCACCTATCAGATCATCCTGAATATTCTAATCTAACTAATTGTTTTATCAACAGTGCACGAAAGAATGCGATGGCGGCGTGCAGTACCGCAAGGTGATGTGCCTGAGCGGCGGCAACGCGTCCACCTCGTGTCCTGAAGCTGACATGCCCGACGAGGAACAATCCTGCAACCCTGAGCCTTGCAACATAGGTAACGTTGGCTCTAAGATATTCCAATTTGAAACTACTTTACAAGTACAATATTTTCTTCATAGAGGATAAAATAATCACCATATTTTAATCACGGTTATGAATAAGGCAGTAAGTCTAAATTTTTTTACATTTTAACAGTCTTCAAAAAAGGAGGAGGTTTTTTTTTGTATGTATGTTATCCGATATCTCCGAGAACCGTGAACCAATTTGAATTGTTTTTTTTTTGTAATCGAACGTGTATAACCCCGAGATGGTCCCATTGGCACCAAGTTGGGGTCTGATGATGGGATCTTGGAGAAATCGGGGGTCTCTTCAAATGTTATAGGTACCTATAGTTGAACTTTTTTGAGCTGAGCTCGTTCTCTTAAAATTCCAGTAGCCTTGGGTTGTAAACCACAAAGTAATACAACAAGCGCTCAGTAAAAGCCGCCGTAGAAAGTTAGTATAGATTATCCACAATATCGACTCTATTATTTGCACAATAGACTACAAAATAAAAAACTAAATAATGGCGCTCATAACTTTTTCTACATTATATAACTGCCAGGTAGTCGAAAAAAATTTATGTACATGTATGGCGGTTTTGGTAATTTTAATTTATTTATAAAAAAATGCATTTAGAAAGTAGGATTTGATGATAGGTAATCGCCTCTCCTCCTTTTACGTAATTGTAACTAAACAACGTGAATTGTTCCAACAGACGAGCTGTTGTCGGTATCGTCGACGACGGTGATGGACGATGACGACTTACCCGACTGCGAAGAGGAAGAGGAGGAGGTCGGCGCAGAACTCTTCACCAGCACCTCGGTATGTTGAACGAAACGGGTATCGGTCTTAGGGCCTCCGCTAGCTGACGCGGATTACCCGTACCGAACGCTCATATAGCTTCGCAACCACTATAGAGGCAGTCTCGGGTCGAGCAGTCTCGACTTGAAGCAAATAGCCTCAGTTTGAGGCTGCTGGCTCTGAGGCAACAGCTGCGGATCAGCTCGAGGCGCGTCGCCTCAGCTTGATCCGTAGCTGTTGTCTCACGAGCGACCGTCTCCACTAAACACACGGCTCGGACTGAGGCGCCTTTGAGCACGGCACAGAGACCAACAAAATATGGCTCGGCTCGCGGCGAAGAATTTGCCTCGCGCCGCGGCGTGATTTTGTTCCTCTTCTTCTTACGAGTAGGAGACCTGACTCTGTCATAATCATAATCGAAAACAGACTTAATAAAAAAATTAAATGAATATGAATATTTTTTTTATTTTCAGCTCAGTGATATGATGTTCAGTGACGCATCGTCTACATCAGGTAATATTTTAGTCTAACGAATGACTTACACTAGACCGTACCGAGTCCGTGCTACGCAGCTCGGGCCCGGAACGTTCTAGTGTAAACCACGTAATTGAAGCTATTTTAGTAGATTGTCTGAAACAGTCAGTTCTAAACTATAGCACTAAATAATAATTTGTCTTAATAATGTATTTTTTCGATTTCCAGAAGGTTCCGGTGCTACTGAAACGGAATTCGACTTTACCTCGTTCTCAACTGTAACCGAAGGTATTGTAAAATATAATAAATAATATTTCAACCATATTCTATGGAGATATACCTACCTACATGTTATTTTATCGCTGTAGTGACTCCACAAATAATAAACAGGTAGATTCCACAGATTACAATCTCGTAGAACCGCTGAGTTACCCAAAAATATATTACTGTTTAATACACAGAGTATTATAAGTAACCGCACTACTAGTATCTTTTCATTTTCGCTGTACAAAGATAAGATATTCTTTTCGTCATTCACCTATGAAAAAAAAACATAATACATTAATATACTCTGTCCAGCCAGCTTGGCAGTAGAAAAAGCGGCATATTGATTATTTAAAGAAGAAAGAAAAAATATTTATTTGTGGCATGACTTAACAACATACACATTTAAAAGGACAAGAAACAAAGTTTGACCCAAAACGATCCCCAATTCAGCATAAAACTGGTGCCTGTTATTACAGCTTAGCGCATACGGACAACCAACTATTCCCGCCTACTTTTTTTTTTAATTCGCTGGTCATCAAATAAAGAAGACACTGTTTTTTTCATTAACTTAGGCTCTGGCGAAACTGACACGGAATCCAGTACTGGGTCGGACATCACCGACTTAACTGAAGAGACTGGCTCAACAAGCTCAACAGATCTTGGAGAGTCCTCAACGTCTGAATCCACAGACACTGGGTCCACAGATGGCTCATCAGTTTCAGGCAGTGGTAAGTGCTTATTTGCTGAGTTTCACTTAAATAAAATGCTGACTCAACAAGTTCAACGGAGGTGGAAAAATCTCTACTCGTTCAGGGCTTGCCTTCAAGCATCCTATTAAAGATCTCGATTTAGGAAAAAAAATATTTTCTTAAATACCTTCTTTCGATTTATTGATGGTCTTAACACAAACATGAAACCTTGTGCATTGGTTTCATAACGCTTTTTAAATAGTAAGACAATAAAGCTTCATTTTGTCAAGCTTCATTTTTTCCAGTATCAAACGGGAAGTTCCATCTTCGTGGAAGACGGCCCTTGTGCACCCTGTTCAAAAAAAGTTTCCAGATCGTATCCATCGAATTATAGGCCTATCGCTATCACCTCCCTTCTCTCTAAGGTCATGGAGCGTATAGTTAACGCTAAGCTCCTTGGTTACCTAGAAGAACACGATCTTATAAGTGACCGCCAGTATGGCTTTCGCCACGGTCGCTCTACCGGTGATCTTTTAGTGTACCTCACTCACCGCTGGGCATCAGCCATTGAGAGTCAAGGCGAGGCTTTGGCAGTCAGCCTAGATATAGCGAAGGCGTTCGATCGGGTCTGGCATAGGGGCCTTTTGTCGAAGTTGCCATCTTATGGACTGCCCGAGGGATTATGCAGATGGATTGCTAGCTTTTTGTCCGGCAGACGCATTCGTGCCGTAGTAGACGGTAGCTGCTCTGATAGCATGGACATAAACGCTGGCGTCCCGCAAGGCTCTGTGCTATCCCCAACGCTGTTCCTTCTGCATATCAATGACATGTTGTCTATCGGCGACCTCCATTGCTATGCGGATGACAGTACTGGGGATACTTTTTACACAGGCCGTGCTAATATCCCTCGCTCTGTGGTACTGGAAAGTCGCGGATAACTTGTGTCTGACATCGAGAACACTTTATCTAGAGTCTCGTTATGGGGTCGGGATAACCTAGTCAGGTTCAACCCCACAAAGACATAAGTTTGCGCGTTTACCGCTAAAAAAACCCCCATTTACTGTGGCTCCAAAGTTCCAAGACACAACTCTTACCATGTCAGGGAGTATTGGGATCCTCGGAGTCGACATTTCCAACGACGTCCAATTCCGATGTCACCTAGAGGGAAAAGCTACGCTGGCATCCAAAAAGCTCGGGGTGCTCAATAAAGCGAGGGGATACTTTACTCCGGGGCAAAGACTTCTGTTATATAAGTCGCAAGTCAGACCCCATATGGAGTATTGCTGTCACTTCTGGGCAGGAGCACCTGTATACCAGCTTGCACCCTTTGACTCGGTTCAGAGACGAGCTGTCCGAATAGTCGACGATCCCAGACTCACAGGCGGTATTGAACCCTTAAGTCTAAAGAGAGACTTCGCCTCCTTATGTGTGTTCTATCGTCTGTACAATGGGTTGTGCTCTGAAGAACTGTTCGACATGATGCCAACGTCCACTTTTCATCATCGCACCGCTCGCCACCGACTGGGCGCTCATCCTCACACCTTGCAACCTAAATGGTCGCGCACCGTGCGGTTTCAGAGGAACTTCCTCCCGCGGACGGTCCGTCTGTGGAATGAGCTCCCTGCCGAGGTTTTCCCGTTGGACTACAGTATGGGGTTCTTCAAAAGAGGAGTGTACAAGTTCTTATTGGGTCGGCAACGCGCATGTGACACCCCTGGGGTTGCAAGCGCCCATAGGCTACGGTGACTGCTTTCCATCAGGCTGGCCGTATGCTTGTTTGCCACCGACGTGGTATAAAAAAAAAAAAAAAAAGCTTAGTCGCATCCGTGATATACGGACATTTTTCTGTGTCTTAGGTACCTACTAACCAAGTGTACCTATATTTTTTAGATCTTACAACAGGCTCGGACGAGACCACTGAAACATCCCTGACTGGGTCATCCAGCTCCGACTTAACGAAAGACACCGCCTCTTCAGAGGCCGGTGAGACCACATCACCAGGATCCACAGTCGCTGGCGAGACCACATCAGCCGGATCCACTGTGGCTGGCGAGACCACCACGCCTGGATCCACGGTGTCGGGAGAGACCACTGTATCTGACGTAGTCAGTGGGTCTTCTGAAGTATCTAGCAGTGGTGAGTGAATAAACAAATGAGTATCATATTCGAATACTTGACCTAGGCAAATAAATAGACTGGCTACTACCCAGTGGGTAGAAGCTAATTAATTGTACGATAATACGAATATTATTAAAAATCTATATACAATTTACTTGTCTCGGAATTTTGAACTTACAGTGTTTGGGTGTGTAGATATGTACCTATATTTTATGGATGTATATGCTCTTTCATGTCCACTTGACACAATATTTGTAAAAGTTTTGCGCCCCAAATCTTATGTAGACTAGTGAGTCCTCAATATGAATTTGGACATTATCATGAAAAAATAAAGATTCATTATAATGCAGACTTGCAGAGTAGATTCTCTGCAAATGAGTTGTTTCTGAAATCAACACAAACAACTCTATCATGTACACCTATGTGTAGAACTAATTAACAAAAAAACCTGTATTCTAGGTTCGGACTCTAGTCCTGCCTCGGGCTCAACGACAGAGGCTGGTGTGAGCTCAAGTAGCGACGCAAGCGGTGAGTTCTTAGTCATCATTTTATGGGGCATAATCTGTTATTGTGTGCCACACTGTGCCTAGAGACCTAAACCTCGATTAATAGGAAACATAAACATATCTCCCATACCGGTGCCAGTTTGTATTGAACATACCCCAACAATACGCGTCGACGCAAGAGTGCGTTGATCTTCAAACGACCAATCGCAGCGCTGTTCGCTTTTGTTTCCGCACAGTCTATGGTGACTTGTGTCGCGAACAAAATGTCCCATACAAGACTTCCTACAGGGAGCATTCTGTGACTGCGGCAGAAAAATACATCACATACGCTAGGGCTGTCACACATTACGAAAATAAGAATTTATTTATAAAAATAAATATGCTATTTTAGGTACACCTGGATCCAGTGACCTTACTAGTACCACCCCAGGATCTAGCTCGGAAGCCGGAGTTTCGGGCTCAACAACATCAAGAGGAACCTCAGCAAGCGACTCCAGTACAGTATCTAGCAGCGGTGAGTGTATTCAAATTGCGTCAAATCGAAGCTTAGTCTATTTCCCATACGTATTCGGTCTTTAGGAAGAGACAAAATGATCTTTTACAAAGATAATCCCGACGACCATTATTTTTCTACGTACTTATCTGAGCTTAAATTCGACAACTAAGTAACAGCATCAAAGTCGAGTCAAAGGATTATCAAGTACGTACACACACACAACACAACTAGCACTCCTTAAGCGTCAAACACAACTGCAAGAATAGTTACTTATTTTGAAAACATTAAAATTTCAGATGTGACAAGTTCAAGCGAACCCACCGAAACGACATCATCCGATGATACCTCATCCACTTCTGAATCGACGACGGATAGCACAATTTCAACAGACGAGAGTACAACTATCTCTGGAGACACATCGACACCCGGAGGGGAGAGCACGACGCCAAGCGGCGAGACCACAACTCCAGGCGGATCAACGACACCTAGCGGAGAGACCACTACAGCCGGAGGGTCAACCACACCGGGTGGAGAGACAACCACTGCTGGCGGACCAACAACTGCTAGTGGAGAGACTACGACAGTCGGTGGATCAAGCACGACTGATAGCGGAGAGACAACGACCGCCGGTGGATCTACGACGACTGCTAGCGGAGAGACCACGACCGCTGGTGGATCAACAACACCAAGCGGGGAAACCACAACAGCTGGTGGAACTACGGTTTCGGATGATGGTGAGTACATTAACCATGTTAAATAATAGACTTAGATACGTTGCCTCCAGTTGTTAATTATCACGCATATTTTAGCGACAAACGGGTCTTAATCGCGTAAACTTACGTTTAATATTATCCTGACGTATTGAGCATGACGTTACACCCGTGGTCGCAGGCTGAGATAACATTTGCCGCTTTCTAAGATGTAGGCATATCTAGAGGTATGGTATGACTGGTATGAGCCAAAGATTTTCTCTCTAAGATTAACAAGATACTTTTTATAAATAAATTAAGATTATTCTTCGTAAATTAATGTTACGCCTACTGGATACCATAGGTATATGAAGTCAGAAAATCGGGTTTTGATTACACCTTTTGGTCATTCCAGGTTCATCGAGTAGCCCGATCTCAACAGAAACTGGAGACGTCAGTTCCACGACCGAAAGTGGTTTAACAATTAGCGGAGCCACAGAAACTGGTAGCTCATCGCCCAGTGGATCTACTGAAGTTAGCTCATCACCCAGCGGATCAACCGAAGAGGGTGGCTCAACGCTTAGTGAGACTACGGAATCTGGAGGCTCGTCTCTCTCTACCGAAGAAGGCATCTCTGGCTCGACCACCGAGGCTGGAGATGAGACTACGATATCTGGTAGCACTGGAAGCGAAGGATCAACTCCTACCGGCGAAACTGAGACGACTACAGAAAGCGGTAAGTTTTTTTTATTATTTCAGGTTTTTGGAACTGCGCCGAGTTCTATCTAAGACTGATACAAAATAATTGTTTCATATTTTACATATGTATTATGTATTTAAAGTTTTTCCTCTTTATTCACAGGAACTGGCTCTACAGGGTCATCACTATTCGAAGAAACATCTGAATCCGATGAAACTAGTAAGTATAGAGATCGCTAATCAAAAATATTTTAAAAGACGACGGCTGCGTAAATTTAGAGTAACATAAAAATGTTTTCAGCACCTTGGGACATCTCTACCATTCTGTCAACGAAGAAGCCGCGCTGCAGGCCGAGGAACAAGCCAGCCAAGTGCACGACGAGCAAGTTCGGATGCTGCCCTGACAAGAAAACACCCGCTGGTGGACCATTCGACGAAGGTATTTAAAGATAATGACAGCCCATTTAAAACGGTAAAATAGTATGACTTTCCCATGCACTTTGCGATTGTACAAAAATTCTGTCACTTCCAAGATGGCTGGTTCTTACCAAGTACCAAATTTAAACTTTAGTGGCTGCTTTATATCTTCTGTACTAGAAATATCGCCTTTGAATCTGTACTATCTATACTATGTCCAGCCAACTTCAAACTTCAACCAGAGATAAAATTTTCTATGGAAAATCAACTCTTCCCGCCTACATTTTTAAAACATTGCCTCCTTTTTCTACTGACAAGCTGGTTGGACAAAGTATACCTACAAATCCTTTTTAACTCCTTAATGGTTTACCTGTCAAAAGACTATCAACACCACATTTCTTTCTAGGATGTCCGAACCCAACGACTTGCAAGGACACGAAATATGGCTGCTGCCCCGACGGTGTGTCTCCCGCGGGAGGCCTGCACAACCGCGACTGCCCCGTGCCCAACTGTGAGGAGACCCTGTACGGGTGCTGCAAGTCTGATAAGAAGACGCCGGCGGAGGGCAACGACCAGGAGGGCTGCCCGCCAGCGTGCAAGGTCTCCAAGTAAGTGAGGCAAACGCTTTAGTTTTATTTGTCATTCTTTCTTTTCACTTGTCACCGTTCCTTCGCACCTTTCGCATATCTTTATTAACCTTCAGTTTGCTTTTATTCACATCACACACATCATCAGCCTATTTCAGTCCACTGCTGGACATAGTCCTCTCCTATAACCTATATGGACGCATTAGAAGGTAATGCCTATTCTCACCACGCTGAACTAGCGTTGCTTTAAATACTTATTGTTATTTTCTCAAAATATACATTTCACTTTTTTTATTGAATTGTTTTAAATTTAATTTAATCATTATTCCAGATTCGGTTGTTGTGCGGATAATGAGACTAAGGCCACCGGACCGCATAAAGCGGGATGCCCAGAAACTACAACTACAACAGGTATGATCGAGACATACTTTTTTCCATTAGAATAAAGCGCATCTATAATCTGAAGTCTTAAGCCGCGTTTCCACTTAGTGTTCTGAGCGAGTATTCGTTCGTTCGTGGGCTGACGAACAAACATTTTGCTATGTGTAATCTTGTTTTGATCAGCCCAAGAACGAACAAATGCTCGCTCAAAACACTAAGTGGAAACGCGGCTTTAAAATTCACATGTAGCTGAATTAATCTTGAATTATTTAATCACGTTGCTGCTCTTAAGCATGACCATTATGATATTATTTTGGCCGTATTCTGCTGGCAAAGTCGGTCTCTTATAAAATCTTCATGTAAAATGTCATCCATAATGTATATTATTTGTAATTTAAACTATGCATTAGGGGCACTTCACCATATTTTTTGTCATATTTCAGAGTCTCCCACGGACGGAACCACGGAATCCGGCGCGTCCACCGAATCGGAGCCTACCGAAGAAACCACCACGGAAACGTCTACAGAACCTGTTACCGAAAAATGCGAAATTGTTAATGGTTCGTAATCTTTATTTTATTTCATGAAGCTTTTTTTTTGATGATGTGTTACTCAACTAATGGCGGTTCATACATTTAAAAATAACCAACCTGTTTCTTTTTTTTTATCTTCCGAAAAAAACCTGACTGCAGATTATTCATCGTCGTGAAACCTTAATATTGAATTCAAAATAAGTAGGTAAGCGAACTTTGTCCACAATCAAAGGTGCATTCCATTTCTACGAAAAAAAAATACTACTTGGCTAAGGTCAAAAGGTTAAAGTTTTTAGTTGGACATCTAATGTCTGGACAACGAATAGATAAGGAGTTAGAGTCGAATCCTTGAAACCAATTACTTACTGGTGATATGTTGCCAGATTTAAGTACCATATTATTAACTCAATATGCGACAGCTCGTGAAGTAAATCATTCATTTCAAGGAACGGAAGTATGCCACCCATGCAGCAAGTCCGAGTTCGGGTGCTGCGAGGACGGCAGCACGGCGGCGCACGGCCCCAACAAGCTGGGCTGCTGTCTGCTCACCCCGCACGGCTGCTGCCCCGACAACTACCAGCCGGCGGCGGGACCGGACTTGGAAGGTGGGTGTGTCAGTGAGGAACGGAGGTATGCCACCCATGCAGCAGGTCCCAGTTCGAGTGCTGCGAGGACGGCAGCACGGCGGCGCACGGGCCCAACAAGCTGGGCTGCTGTCTGCTCACCCCGCACGGCTGCTGCCCCGACAACTACCAGCTGGCGGCGGGACCGGACTTGGAAGGTGGGTGTATCATGGAGGTATGGCATCCGTGCTGCAAGTCACAGTTCGGGTGCTGCGAGGACGGCAGCACGGCGGCGCACGGGCCCGACAAGCTGGGCTGCTGTCTGCTCACCCCGCATGGCTGCTGCCCCGACAACTACCAGCCGGCGGCGGGACCGGACTTGGAAGGTGGGTATATCAGTGAGGAACGGAGGTATGCCACCCTAGCTGCAAGTCACATTTCGGGTGCTGCGAGGACGGCAGCACGGCGGCGCACGGCCCTAACAAGCTGGGCTGCTGTCTGCTCACCCCGCACGGCTGCTGCCCCGACAACTACCAACCGGCGGCGGGCCCGGACTTGGAAGGTGGGTGTATCAGTGAGGAACGGAGGTATGCCACCCGTGCAGCGAGTCACAATTCAGGTGTTGCGAGGACGACGTACCTCCGTTCCTCACTGATACGTAAGAATGAATAAAGTATAATTCAATTCCCGAAAGACTGAAGAGACTGTAGAGACTACCAGTTGCTGGTGCGCAGAGGGCAACAGCTTCCTTAGGGAATTGGGACGACGCTTGCACGAAAGGGACCTTGATCCCCGCTCCGGTTCGTTCCTGGAGCAGAGACTGTCCATCGCGATTCAGCGCGGAAGCACTGCGAGCGTGATGGGCACCTTTGCGTCGGGAACCAATCGGGGCGGTTTGGATGGGTAGCCCCTTTTAAGGGTTTTTTTTAGGTTTAGTTTTATTTAAGTTAATATTTTAATATTACGTTTACTAATTTATTTTTTAAGATTTAGTTTGTAATTTTATTAATATTATTCCTATTGTGTAATAATTCCCGAAACTCTTTAAAAAGAAATAAGGAATCTTAAAAGTTCCATTCTTTACCTAAATACTCTAGGATATACCCTTATCACATCTGTCATTTAGTTGCCTAATAAAACGATTTGCTTTATTTACCTACTTACATTTATTGACAGGCTGCGACTGTAAGAATGCTCCATTCGGATGCTGCCCCGACCAAAAGAGCTACGCCAGCGGTCCCAACAACACTGGGTGCGGCTGCGAACACACGCCGCATGGATGCTGCCCTGACAGGTACCAAATAACATTTTTTTATCTCACCAAGTCTTCACCATTTCATCAACCGAGAAATTCAACCGGTGTCTCCTGAAATCTAGTGGCTTAGGGGCTTAGGCATTAGCCGCGATAGCTGAGGGCGTGAATTTGAATTCCACTTCCGATACTGGTGAACTTGATCTTTTTCGTTGGTATAATAATATGGCGTCTCACATTTCATAATTCAAGTGTGTACCCAGTCATTGGTATACTAGTTATTTAAACAACTCGTACCATCTTGAGAATATCACGTCACCGATTTCAACCAATACGGGCAAATCTTAAATGATATCAATATCCACAGACACACAGAAGCCACAGGCCCCAACTTCGAAGGCTGCAGCTGCCACACGTACCAGTTCGGTTGCTGCCCTGACGGCGAGACCGCCGCCCAAGGCTTCAACCTTCAGGGCTGCCGCTGCCAGGAGTCCAAACACGGGTGCTGCGGTGACGAGGTCACGGCTGCCACTGGACCCAACCAAGAGGGCTGTGATTGCGCTTCCAGCAAATACGGGTGCTGCCCAGACGGAGTTACTGAGTCGAAGAGCAAGAACTTCACTGGTTGTGATGATGCTCCTGTCAACAGACAAGGTAATTGTGGTCCAATTGTTTATTGCCACCGTCATATTCTAGATCGCCCTGGATTTTGCTCATAAGGATCGCCACTACCCAGATCCCAAACACTGCTGCGCTCATAATAACAAAGCAAACAGTTGCTAAACAATACTCAACGATCGCTTAAATCAAGCTGGTTCCATTTTATTTTGACGCCCGAATCCCTGACCGTTATGATTCCAGTCTTTCGTTGTCTTGATGAGAGTAGCTCAAATTTGTTTTGTGTTGCAGGAGACCCTTAGAGCTTCTAAATTTACAAGATTGTTTGTCCGCAGCCGCCTGCGCGCTCTCGTACCAGCAGGGCCCGTGCACCAACTACTCCATCCAATGGTTCTACGACATGGACTACGGCGGCTGCTCGCGCTTCCACTACGGCGGCTGCGAGGGCAACGGCAACAGGTTCGCTGACAAGGCAGAGTGCGAGGACGTGTGCGTCAAGCCGGCACCTAGAGGTAACGCTAATGTAGTTTGGTCATGATTTGTCTCTTTCATGCATTGTCAGAGACAGAAATCGGAACCAGTATTTTAGAAAAACCCTTGAAATAGCCCAAACCCTTGAAGCTTATACTCTTTATGTACTACTTACTTATGGAATATTTTATGTAATTTACAACATCATATTTTTAAATTACCTACTTCATTAACTTTCCCTCAACGATACTGATAATAGTCGTCAACAACTGATGGCAGTTCTCACATGAAAAAAAAAATCTTCATTAACTTGCAATAAATTGCAACCGAAACATGCATACCGAAGAATGGAAATAACCGTTATCTTTTTTATGGAGAAAATACCGGTTTCCGGTCCCTGTCTCTGTCAGAGAACCATACTGGCTTGATGATTGATGACTTTTATAATACTAATATTGCCACCACACAAGGGTTCGATGTAGGTACTTTTACTGGCATCGCTGCGCTGCGAGTTACTGTCGCTTTATAATCATGTGCAGTGTTACCTACGGATGTAAATCTCAATCTAAACAAGCAAAAGTCAATGGCATCGATGCTTATCGAATCCATCTACATTAAGTACCACATAATCTTCCAGTTCGAACTCTTGGGTAAACCTCTTAAGGCTATGTACGAATATTACGAATACCAAATAGCTGCTTCTGTATTCTTGGAGGTTACTATATTTTACCCCAAACCAATACAGCTTTCGATCTAACCAGATTTCCCAACATTCCTGTTCTGAACTAAATCGAACTTTCAGACGCGTGCCGCCTCCCCAAGGTGAAGGGCAGTTGCACCAACAACCTGTCAGTCCGCTGGTACTACGACGAGAATTACCAGAGCTGCCTGCAGTTCCACTACGGAGGCTGTCTCGGCAACGCCAACAACTTCGACACTAGGGAGGCCTGCGAGAATCAATGTTCTCCCAAGAAGGACCAAGGTAAATAGTGTCAACAGTATCTGATGAGAAAGTATTGATGGCAAATGATGGCCGTGTCATTTCGGTGGAACTCTTTGTCATGAGAATCAGTTACGGTACAATTACATGACATGCGTATCTTTCAAATTCCGACCTAATCAAGATTAGAAGATAACTTCTTGGACTTCCCAAATGTACATAATCAGATATATTTATTACAGTAACTACTAAAGAGTATCAGGTTGCTCTGTTATAGCATAAATACTGATATGAAATAAAGAACACGGCGGAAGGATGTTTTCATTTAAATCATCAAAAACACGGGACTGGTGTTTACTGAATACATGGAATGTCCACAGAAAAGCAGTGCGAGCTGCCCATCGAGGAAGGGCCATGCCACGGCAACTACACCCGCTGGGGCTACAACGAGGCCACGGGCCGCTGCGAAGAGTTCCTGTGGGGAGGGTGCCAGGGCAATTCGAACAGGTACGATACAGCTTTGATGGGAATTGTAAACAAGAATTAAAGCGGCTTAAATCCTGCAACGAGGTGCTGTTTTCCTTTGAATGAATAAAAATGTTCCAGTAAATTTAATATAGACGTTCTTTTTCAACCTCCTACTTAGTGCACAGCAACTTGCTTAGTAATTGAACGACATTTAATTCACAAAGTTTTATATCCCACTTATATTCCATACTTATTTAATACCAAGACGTTGACATTTTAGTTTTCCTTATGAGGAAGTATCTCTTCAGTAGGGTTTCTTTATGATACAGGTTTATATCGGAAGCAGCTTGCATGCTGAAATGCAACCCACCAGGCTCCAAGAAACGTAAGTAGACCATGAATTTCGATACCCACATGTCGAAGGTAGATAAATCTACTACTAAGTTACATTAAACTGAAGTTAATAGTCGACAGTGCAAGTCAATTAATTACCTAGATAAAGCTTCTTGAATCTTCTATATAGTGCACGACATTATTATGAGTTTGATTTTCTTTCTGTTCTATCGCACGACGGTTATGGTAATAGTAGATTAGTGGTGATGGTTTTTCTGTAGATTAGTTTAATTCACTCTAATACTTACATGCTAACACTTTCTTCTAGCCGCCTTACATGCTCTAACGTTACTGTTCTTTTACATGATGAAGTCCAGACCAGTTCATATCGATGATCCAACAATCTGGGATCAGATCGTGTCTCTCCCACCAATATGATTATAATAAGAACACTAACTTATGTTCGGGTTTCTAGTCAAATGTTGGTACACTCCAAGAACTTCAAAAAAACCTAGTAATGATCAATAATCCAAGAACATGTCTTTAGAGCATACGGCTAGACGGTTTCATAACCACTCACATGCTTTGATTTTTGCGATAGACTCTATGTCTATGTAAAATAAGAGTGATGACATGTAACAAAAGCCACATCAAGCAAGTGAGTGGTTAAGCTGGGTGGCGGTTTGACTAACTCCCAATATACGGTACAGCGGTATGCGAGGAACCACAGGACGCTGGCAACTGCACAGAGATGCTCCCGTACTGGTCGTTCAAGCAGGACGAGGAACGCTGCGTGCCCTTCTACTACGGAGGCTGCGGCGGCAACGGGAACAAGTTTAGCGATCAGAAGCAATGTGATGAAGCTTGTCCTAAGTCATTTGGTAAGTTTACATTGACTCTTGACTTAGATATAAACGGAGCTGCTAAAAGTCAGAAGGACCAGTAGGAATATAGCCCAAATCAAAACTCATTAGGTACGGGTAACTCCTTGGGGTAAGTTTTATGCATACTGCTTGATGTGTGGATTGGGTTTATTTATTATCAGTAGATAGCAATGGAGTGGTTCAATGCTTATTTTAAACTGCATGCGTGAATGGCGTTGTTACTATTTTCTTTGTTCTTGTTTTGTCAAAGAGTTTTAGACCCTATACCATTCGCTTGTTACCATGTCATGTACCTAACTGTGATCTTCACTTCTTCTCATAAATAACTGTAAAACAATAAATGTATGTAATGTTGTCATCATTTCGTTTATGTATCGTATGTGTACATTTTCAAACCAAAATTTGCTAATACCGAGTGCATTGTATGTGCAGTGAAAGACAAGTGCACCCTGCCAGCGTCGTATGGAGACTGCAGAGAGTACCAGGTGCGATGGTTCTTCGACACCAAACACCAACAGTAAGCCCATAGTTTAAACATAACGCATTGTCCACAGTAACACACAATTTTGTGTCAGAAACTTTAACTCAAACAGATGGGTTTTCTTATACCAGATTACATAAAAATATAAACAATAATTACCCGTTTCAAAAATACAGGATAAATATAAGTAATCAATAAAAGACTTAAGGAGCAGTTCCATAAGAAAAGCAGAGTGCATTACATCCACCTTACGATTAACGAAGTATATCAATAATATTATCTGCTACAAAATACTCTGATAGTGACAACAGATAAATTTTAACACAGCCTGTGTCTTGTCCAGATGCCGGCAGTTCCCGTACGGCGGATGTGGCGGAAACGAAAACAATTTCGTGTCACAGGATCTCTGCAACTCGGAATGCAACCGCCCCGCCACCCCACCGCCGCCCCCACAGCCAGAAGGTAATATTACTACTTGGTAATCTTGGTATCCATTTCGCCTTCTGTATCCGACGGACCAAAATATTTAGTCCATGTTGAGTCGGACGAGTAAGTGGAGTGCAAATTGGTAAACTTCTCAATATGATCACATTAATTTTCGTCGGAGGACTGATTTCGCTGGAATAAGAGAGGTAACCTGCTTTACCTGCTCCATTGCCGTACTTAGAAAATTTATCGTCGGTTAACAAATCCAAGTGGCTTATGATGGTCCCGTTTTATCCATTTATCGTGAATCGTGCTACGCGTCACTTTCGCACTTGTAAACTTGTTAGAAAGTGACGGCAACGCCGACAAAATTATTAGACGCGGTACCAACATAAGGCTACTGTATTTTAACGATTAGGTACTTAACTTTGTCTTACACATTACACATGACAAGGCCTCAATTGTCAATTTCTCGACTCACATCGGCGTTTACGGAATCAAGGTCCTTTCACCATTGTTACCATTTCGACCAATTTGCTTAGACATAGAACACTGATTAGAAGAAATTAGGCCTTGGGACGTCGTAGAGTCCCGGTGTAAACCACAGTTCGTTCTCCAGCGGTGTGCCTGCTGCCTGCCGACGCGGGCGGCTGCTCGGGCCGCGAGGAGCGCTGGACGTACTCCGCCGAGTCTAGGCAATGTGAACCCTTCGTCTACTCCGGCTGTGGTGGGAACGGCAATAATTTCCCTTCGAAGGAGTACTGCGAGCTTTCATGCCGCCCGCCGCAAGGTATCTGCATTTAGGATACGTTAAACGTCTTAGAAATGTTGTATCTGTCGCAAATTGAGCTTGCTTGCTCGTATTGCTGCTTTTTACCTTATGAATTATTGTCGGTTCTTAGCATTGAAGCAATTCTGGTTGGGCTTTAAGGTGAGCGGGAAAATTCACTTTGCTTGTAACGTTATGGCATTGGCGTTAATTTGGGCATGCAGGTAGGTATTCTTTTAGTAAAATAAACTGTTGTTTTTTTCTTCCTTGGCACTTTACAGCTTTACGTTAATTACCTATTTGATGGACAGGTATTAAAGTGTTTTTCTCATTGTTGTAGATATCTGCGAGCTACCACAGGAAGTCGGCCCATGCCGCGCCGCGATGCCACGCTGGTACTACGACCGCTCTTCCAAACAGTAAGTTACTTGTTCAATTTATCCTGCATCGATAATACATACATTTAGATCTAAGTAATGAATACCTAATAGTTAGTAACGAAGCATTTACAAAAAACGCTTTTTTGATTTTTTAAGCATCCCAATAAACATGCTTTTAATATGTGCTAATATTTTTAAAACAAGCCAGGGAATAATCAATGCAAGGCTTAGAGAGATCACAATAAGTAACGATTTTAAAAGACGCTGATTGAAAATTTCGTAATGTTTTTGTGAAAAATACCCTCAAAGAAACTGTCAATCCACGATTTCCCTGTGTGCTTAGATGTGCGCAGTTCTACTACGGAGGTTGCCAGGGCAACGCCAACAACTTCGTGTCGCAGGAGGAGTGCCGCATCGGCTGCGAGCTGCCACGAACACCGCCGACGCCGGCGACGCCACAAGGTACTTTACTCTTAACAAAGGTAGCTGCTTGCTGCTGAACGTGATATCTTTCAATAGTCATTAATGACCTGTCCTATTTGAGTCATTTCCACTCTCGATGTAAGGCGGGCATTACACAAAATTGTTGTTGCAGACGTGTGCTCGTTGCCCGCGGAGGTCGGGCCGTGCCGCACGGCGCATGCGCGCTTCTACTTCAACGCAGCTTCGCGGCGCTGCGAACCCTTCACCTACGGCGGCTGCGGCGGTAACCAGAACAAGTAATCCTTTTATAATTACGTCTAGGTGTACGTCTGTATGATAACCACGATTGGCCGTGTGGTGGCGGCAGTAACAATACTTTTGTCACCACCCCAACTCTTCCCGCTTGTGGCGTAAGAGTCGGCTAAGGGATTGAACTTCAACTTGAAGTGTCACTGACCATTTTGTACCGAAGATTGATTATGGGCAGCAGCGTCATCATAGTGGACACATTACTACGATCGCTAATTCACTTGCCCAGCGTGGTGATTATGGCATTTACCTCCTAATGCGTCCATAGGCATAGGCTAAGGAGAGGCCGCTGTTCAGCAGTGGACTGATATAGGCTGATGGTGCTGATGTGATGTGATATGTGGTACTAAAGTTTTTAAAAAAATCTATAAAGCCCACAAGATGGAAATCCCTTATAAAGGTCGCCAGGAGACGTTGGATGCAGGTCACTTACAACTAGTTTAATATGGAGGTCCTATGTTCAGCAGTGGACCTCTTATGATGATGATGAGGAACGCAATTTTGATTTGAAACGATTTGAGGCTTTTCTGAACTTTGCTTACCTATATGTCTGATTGACATTTGTTTTGTTGTATAGCTTCCAGAGTATGCAAGAGTGCGAACAACGTTGCTCCCCGGCGCCCGTTTCTCCTCCGGTAAGTCAATACAATACTTCAGTAACTATATCCCATTGATTAGAATACACCTTTCGTCCAGATGATGTCAGAAGTATCTCAATTGCAAAAAAAGTCTGTATAGGTAGGTAGGTAGGTCTGTACACGAGGATTGAAATTACAAAGCGAGTAGCGCAATTTGAAGTGGGAGCGGGCTGGACATTTTGCCCGTAATGAGAGATCCTAGTGCCAACGTTTCCTTGAGTGGAGAGAAGCGCCCGCAAGGATGACCTCAAATGCGCTGGAAGGATGTGGTGAAGAAGATCGCGGGCGCAAATTGAATGCAAGTAGCTCAGTGCCTGAGAACATAGAAAGCATTGAAGGAGGCTTACAACCGAAATGATCGAAAAAGGCTGAGAAAAAAAGAAGAAGAAATGATAGTTCTTTACCCAATTATAATGAAATTAGCTCCCGTTCACAGAGAGCGTCCTTTCGTTGTCTTCTTTTTGTCTGTATTACGTAGGTAGCCATCACAATCAGCATGATATCAGTAAGACTATTCCGATCAAGTACCATATATCTTTATTACTGTATTTTTCTTGCCTAATAAGTAGACAGTCCCACACATGACATTCCGCGTACTTTGAAGATAATAATGTACTTTTTATATCCAGCGTGATATCCCATCTGAGTGCCAAGTGCCATCCCTGGACCAATGCCGCGGGGTGGGCCGCATGTGGTACCTCGACCCGGCCAGCGGGCGCTGCGCACCGTACGACCCGCGCCCTGGGGCACCCAGCTGCGACCTGCCCGGCGTGTTCAGCTCCCCCGAGGCCTGCGAGCGAGCCTGCGGAGACTTCAGAGAGATAGGTAATTGTTGTGGGTACTCTAATAATGTGCGAGACGAGGACTCGGATATGGTATCTAGATTCGGCTAGCGCGCGCTACGCCTTAGCTGCCTTCTAACGACTTGACCAGGCCCTATTCAGGTCACGTGAGGCCTGCTAGCGGGCCTACGGGGACCTCAGGATGATAGATAATTTGTGGGTCCTCTAAGTATGTGAGAGAGAGCTCGAGTGTGGTATTTGGACCTGGCTTCAGCTGTGGTCTGTAAGATACGACAGCAGCAACCTGACCTGTTCAGCTCGCCCCAAGCCTGGCAGCGGGCCTACGGAGACTACAGACAGGGTTTCAAAAGAAAATAGCTTAAAATATCTGGTGGCTTATTGTGGTCCGGCGTTTACCGTATATCTGCGCGTTTATCTGCTTCTCTATGCGTCACTTTCGCAATTGAATGCCGTGCAATAGAACGTGCCGGCAACGACGACAAAAGATTAAACACAGGACCATCATAAGCCTACAGAGCGGTATTCTGCTACTAAGTAAGTACGCGTAAAAGCAATCTTTCATTTAAAGCTGTCGCACCAAAACAGCCATCCATTTAGGTGATGACACCAAGCTACCTTTCACTTCAATCCCATCATCACCGAAGTCCTACCAGCAACTACTCTCGGCTTGCATCAGCTAAGTAAACCTTCCCAATCAAGCGTTGAACTCTTGTAATTACTAGAAACACAATCTCGAGCAACGTAAACTTGATGAGTGTTGTAGTGTGACTACCCGCCATCTTATTTTTATTTTTTAATTTTAGATGTCGTTAAATCTTGGTCGTGAAAAGGTCGTTAAAGTTTCCTACTTCGTGTTAGTTGTGTATCTAGTTACACACAGAGGTCAATGCTTTAGGTGACGTGTGCCGCCTGGAAAAGGACGCGGGCCCGTGCAGCGAGCGCCAGCCCAAGTTCTACTTCGACCAGGCCTCGGGCTCCTGCCGGGCCTTCACGTACGGCGGGTGCTTCGGTAGCGCCAACCGGTTCTCCAGCGTAGCCGAGTGCGAGGATATCTGCTTGCCTGGATTGTCCGGTAACTGACCTCATTACTCATAAACGTCTCCTAACTTAGTAAGCCGCTAAGTATTGTTTGTCGCTTTCGATCTTATTAATATGTCTATAAAAAAATGCTCAAACTGCTAATACAAACAAAAAAAACACTAATCAAGTATTAACAGAAATTAATTTATTAATTATTCGGAAATACCTACCAACATATCCTGAAAATGGCATTAATAAATCTCCGCCGACAGGATTCTATGTTGCTAGTATAGGATTCTGTGTTACTTGTAGGTATATTTTCAGGGTACCTTGGTCAAATTTCTTTTCGTTGTCTTTACGCCTCTCTCATGCTTTTAGCTGCTATTTCGACTCAGTATATTAAAAAAATCCGGTGCAGTTATATTTCTGTTTCACGCTAGATTTTAATCCATACATGGAAAATTGAAAACAAAATATCTCATACAAAAATCACCCCTCCGTCACGTTATTTAGGGACACAAAATAAAACAACAACAATGATGCATAAATGGCACAATATATGAGTGCATGTGTTCACAGATCCATGCAAGCTGCAACCCAGCGCTGGTAACTGCAGCGAGCAGATTGAGAGCTGGTACTACGACGAGGTCAGAGACGAGTGCGGAGAGTTCTACTACACCGGCTGCAGTGGCAACGAGAACAGGTATTTTATTGAAATCGGAAGATTAGTTCATTGAACATGGACTGGCTTGTGGCGATACGTATATATGATCGACGTCACTTGCGAATATAGTTAATTATTTGCTGTGAAATTTTGATTCAGCCTAATTCTCTTGTAAAGTAAGAGTGAAGAGTGAGAGCTGGTAACCAAAGTTACTGAAAACAATCGAATGGCTAAGGATTCCAATATTATACTGTACGATAGCTTTTAGTATTTGCGTGGCTGCATACGATAGTTGAGTAGTCCTATTTCGAAATGATAAATGATCTACACATTTTAAAGTTCTCTTTAATCACAAATAAAAATTTACAGATTCGCAACTCGAGAGGAATGCGAGGGACGCTGTAAGACCGGAGCGGCGCCCGAACCGGAGGTAATACTAATAACCAAATCTGAATTTTCAATAATAAATACTTGTAATAGCAACTTACTTTTAGTACCTATACTACCTATGCTATGCTTAATATCTATTATTATTTGGAGCCTGTCGAGTCTCACTGCTGGTTAAACGCCTGGCCCCAATTTCTCCACTGATCCTGGTCAAGCGCTGTTCTTAGCCATTTCTTCTAGAAGGATTCCGCCTTCGGCGGCGGGATGAACTTGACTCCTGGATTAAGTTTTTGGGATCCTACTCTGTGGTGATTTTGCCTCACAAATCGTTAGGCTGCGGGCAGATGTGTCCAGCCAAGTCCCATTTTACCTTGACCGCTTTCAGAGCTACATCAAGGATTGGGGTCTTGCAGCGTGGGATTTTGGACTCGATCTCGATCATTATAAGTAATGACTCTAAGCGCCCCATTTTTTCCCCGCAACAGAACGAACAATGTCGCACTCCAGACTCGCTGGAGCCATGCGGCGTGGCTCAAATCGCTTTCTACTACGACCACACGCAAGGCCAGTGCCTGTCAGCGCAGATCGGCGGTTGCACCGACATGCCGAACAAGTACGCTACCGAGGAGGAGTGTCTGCGAAGCTGCGGTGAATTCAGAGGTCTAGGTAAGTTGATAAAGTCGAAAACACGCTTCTAATACAATGTAGGACACTTATTTGCAGTGCATTTGTGGTTACATTGACATAAGTTCACTATAGAACTTTAATAAATATGCTGCGTAGAAGCATTTTCTTTCCGAAAATTAATAAGTTCCTACTGAAAAACCGAAAAGGGTTGTTTTAATAGAAATTAAGAGGGAGTCAACTATTTAAGCCGTAAGTTACTTTCAGCAGTTGTATTGCATTCAATATTAGAGTCTTGAATTAAAGGTAGGTACAATCGAAAGAGAGGAATAACAGTATTCAAGTAGTAACTAGATGATCTGAAGATAATGATGTTTTCGAAGTAGACAGTTTCCTCACTAGGAAAACATCACTATCTTCAGATCATCTCATACATCAATTGAATTATCACAGTTTCTAGACGTGCTAGATTAATGTACTGGGCCTAAAGTATACCATTTGCACACAGACGTGTGCCGCGCACCTCTTGACCCGGGTCCATGCCGCACGTCAACCCAGAAGTACTACTGGAACCTGCGCGAGGGCCGCTGCGAGCCCTACACGTACGGCGGCTGCCAGGGCGGCCCCAACCGCTTCTCCAACAGGGCCGAGTGCGAGGAGGTCTGCGGGCATCTGACCATCGGTAAGATGGAAATCTGTGTAGTTTTTGGATTTGTATTGGATTTGGGACTAGTTGCATCTTCATAAGATTTTCCTCCTTAACTAATTCTTTAAGTAGTCTACAATTTCACTCTTTTTAACCTCAGCTTAAGGATCAACTAAACATAATTGACCGTCACTTGGCAAAACGCGTGATTCATGTGCTGCGCTGCATTGAGCAAACGTGGTAGATTCTTAAGCATATGAAGTTCTGAAATCACGCTTTCCACTCTGTACTCTTGTTGCTTGTGTGCTTGGCTCTTGGCCCGTGTATGGCATGTGGGTCACTGCGCAGACCCGGCGTGCGGGCTGGCGCCGGCGCCGGGCGCGGCGTGCGCGGGAGCGGGAGCAGGCGCGGGCGAGCCCCGCTGGCACCACAGCGCGCTCTACGGTGACTGCCGGCTCTTCGTCTACTACGGCTGCGGCGGCAACGACAACAACTTCTTGACGAAAGAAGAGTGCGAGGAGCACTGCAGCCCGCCCCCGCCCGGGAACGGTATTCACGCTTTGCTCGACTTTGCATGACTGCTTCTATCTTTGTCGGGGTCGTTGTTGTAGTTTAATTGTATGTTGATGCATGTTATTCGTAACTATACTTATATGTTCATTGACAATGAAATTTTCCATTTTTGATTCAGATATATTATTATGCAAATGTTTTGTTCAAATAGCAATTTCGAATTTATTTATAATATTGTGTGGTGACGGCAGTAAGATTGATTACATTTGTCGTCACTCCAAGTCTTCCAAGGGATTAAAGTGTTACTGATCATTCATTCAATCACCACGCTGAGCAAGCGGGTTGGCAATCGCAATAGTGGGTATGTCTACTATTTTGATGCTGCTGCCTGTCATCAATGTTCAATAAATGAATAGTTAGTGACACTGAATCCCTTAGTCGACTCTTACTATAGGTACCTACTCCTAACATCATACAAACTCTTACCCCGTTATCATCTGCATAGATCCACGCGAGAACGAGGTGACCGACTGCGAGGCTGCGCAGGCGGCGTGCGCGACGCTGTCCTGCGACTACGGTGTGACCAGGACTAGGGACGCTTATGGCTGTGACAGGTACAGTTATACTCTGGCCAACAAGCCTGTCAGTGGAAAAAGTCGCCAATCCATAAAAATATAGGCGTTTTTGCCTGACTATAGAAAATTTTAAATTGACTCTTTTTGTCACTGTCAAAAATCGTTACACAAAATTTAACTACGTTACACAATAATTATGACGTTAGATTTTGTCTTTCTTGGCATCGACCTAATATTAGAAAGTCACTGCTGGATCTCGGAGGCCAAATAAACTGCCTACCTGGTCATATCGAACGTATTGCCAAACAGTAACGGGCAGTCAATACCGCCTGCCAGATATTCTTGATTTGCTGTGCTTGACATTTATAGCAGGCCTACATGTGTTAACACTTTTCTACGTATTGCAGCTGTACCTGCATAGCCCACCCGTGCGACAACAAGCGATGCTCGGAGGGCCAGCGCTGCGTGATCACCGTATCCTACGACGCTACCTCTGGCAGCTCACAGTATATCGGGGACTGCGGAACAGGTTGGTACCAATTTCATTTCGTTGTCATGTTTTTACTTAATCACGATATAGCTGTCCTTCAGCTTGTATGTATATCTTCCCACAGATAAAGAAGTTATGGAAAATTAGGAATGGCTACCCGAAATATTTACCGCCATTTTTTTTACTTATGAAACATTTCCTAGTTTTTCATGCTTAATTATGACGCTGCTTGTTGATTTGGTTATTTGATTTGTTTATTTTGTAACTTACTTGCTGACAATCTCTTCTATTTGAGAACAGAACAATAATGAACAGGATTGTAACCTCTTTACCTCCACAATCATCTACACGTCATTGTGTCGGATCTAAAATAGATCCTTCATTAGACTTCTGGCTAGCAACTTGAAAATAAAAATTGATTGAAATTTCTGGCAGTCAAGAGGCTGTTAAAAAAATTCACTTATTGCCTTAAATGCAATGTGGTGATTGTCAACAGTGGATAAACCCGGCACGTGTCCCGCGGAGCAGAGCTCGTCGAGCACGTGCCACGTGGAGTGCAACGACGACGCGGACTGCCGCGGCGTGCAGAAGTGCTGCAGCAGCGGCTGCAGCCGGCTTTGCCGCGCGCCAGAGAGTGACCAACCAGCACCAAGTAAGACGCATACCAGCTCAGCAGTTCTAGATACCATCCAATTAAATAGCCCGATATTATAAACCCACTTTAATTTTGAAAGCTGTTCCACATTTTAAACTCAAAACAGAACTGTTTTCAGGAGGTAATGTTAACATTACAGTTCTGTTGATTCCTACTGATTCTTAATGCTGGTCATTGCCGACAGTTTATGGGCGCATTTTAAAGCACTAATGATAAAGTTATTGAAGTTTCACTGACCATTCATTTATTAAAGATTCATTATGCAGCAGTTTCATTATAATGGACATATTACTGCGATGACCAGCCCGTTTGCTCAGCGTGGTGATTATGGGCATTACCTCCTTATGTGCCCATACGCATAAATATTAGGAGAGGCCTATGTCCAGCAGAAGTGATGTAAAAAGCTTTTTGTTCTTCTTCGTGTAGAGGGATCAAATGATTAACCTTAATTATTTTCTGCCAGTGCCTTGCCACTTCTACTTCTCGGAGTTGTTTTTGCCTGGTCTTCCGAAGTGCACGTAATTGGATAAAGGGGAAACTGCGTCATGTGTCATGTCAAAAGCTGATGATGTGATTATTGTGCCTCCAGCGGACTGCTCAGCAGAGAAGGCCCGCTGCGCGTCGCTGCAGTGCGAGCTGTCGGTGCAGAAGACGCGCGGGCCCGACGGCTGCGAGCGCTGCGAGTGCGTGCGCCCGGAACCCAACTGCCAGCCGTTCGTGGACGAGTGCAACGCGCTCAAATGCAACTACGGACCCATTAGTAGGAACATTGACGCTGATGGATGCGAGAGGTTGGTGTCTGGGCATTCGGATTTTGTTTCCTCCCAGTGAAGAAAACTCGCTGTGCCAGCTGTCGGTGCTGAAGACAGGCAGGTCCGATGGCTGCGAGCGCTGCGACTGCGTGCACCCGGAGCCCAACTGCCAACTGTTTGTCGACGAGTGCAGCGCACTCAAGTGCAACTACGGACCCATTAGTAGGAACATTGACGCTGATGGATGCGAGAGGTTGGTGTCTAGACATTCGGATTAAGTTTCCTCCGAGTGAAGAAGGCTCGCTGTACGAGCTGTCCGTGCAGAGGACACGCAGGCCGACGGCTGCGAGCGATGCGAGTGCGTACGTCCGGAACCCAACTGCCAGCCGTTCGTGGACGAGTGCAGCGCGCTCAAGTGCAACTACGGACCCATTAGTAGGAACATTGACGCTGATGGATGCGAGAGGTTGGTATCTGGGTATTTAGATAATGTTTCCTCCCAGCGGAGTAGGCTAGCTTTATGAGCTGTCCGTGCAGAAGACATGCAGGTCCGATAGCTGCAAGCGCTGCGACTGCGTGCACCCGGAGCCCAACTGCCAGCCGTTCGTGGACGAGTGCAGCGCGCTCAAGTGCAACTATGGACCCATTAGTAGGAACATTGACGCTGATGGATGCGAGAGGTTGGTACCGAGGCATTCGGATTATGTTTCCACCCAGCGGATTAGGCTAGCTTTATGAGCTGTTGGTGCAGAGGATACGCAGGCCCGATAGCTGCAAGCGCTGCGACTGCATGCACCCGGAGCCCAACGGGGAGCTGTTTGTCGACGAGATCAGCATGTTCAAGTGCAACTACAGATCCATTAGTAAAAACATTGACGTTGATGTATGCGAGAGGTAGGTGCCTAGCCAGCTAACTGTCAGCCGTTCGTGGACGGGTGCAGCGCTCTCAAGTACCTCCAACTACGCTGTTGGATGCGAGAGATAAGTACTTTATTAATATTTGAGGCGGATTGAAGACTAGTCTCCCGTCCCGGCTGGGAGCTACAATGATCTCTTTAATGCGATTAGGTATAGTTTCAGCTTGTAAATTTTTTACAATTATTCTATGGAAGGCCTAAACGAATCGCATTAGTAAATGGTCGTAGCCTCCCTGGTATGCAAAACTCACATCAGTAACCAAACATAAAATTAATCATGCTCGCACTTTTGTAGTGTCTATCAAAGGTAGAATAAAAACAATCTACCTATATAAACTTTTGTAACTCGTCAAAACCAATGATACTGCTGATTAGCAAAGATATTTACCAGACCTACAAACAAAGTTATTTCTTAAGATCTTCACATATATCACGTACTTACTTATTACCATTGATCATTGCCCTCTTCCAATGCTTTAATTTGATAAAGACGAAATTTCGCCAGCATTAGAACGCCACTGTTTAAGTAGAACTTTGACCTGGATGCTTAGCCAAGTTGCCAATCGCTAGCGCTTGCTAGCGCATCGTAGTTTTCCCTCTCTGTCACTCCTTCATAATAGTGCGACAAAGAGGGAAAACTACGTTGCGCTAGCAAGCGCTAGCGATTGGCAACTTGGCTAAGCACCCTGATCTATTGCCATGCGTTATCATTGTCCCGTGTGTTGTAGATGTACCTGCATCGCTCACCCGTGCGAAGGCAAGCAGTGTCCCGAGGGACAGCGCTGCGTGGTCACCGCCTCCTACGACGGACCCTCTGGCAGCTCACAGTACACTGGCGACTGCGCAATAGGTTCGTACCTACTTTCAAGGGACAATAGGTTGTGTTTTACTTGACGGACTATGACTTGTACCTATTTAAAACAGAAGATCGAGGCTGCACTAGTACTCCTAGTACCTATTCATATGGGCACTTTATGTCGAAGTTATAAAAGTTTAAACAACATTTTCCGATATTAAAATTCAATCTTTGTCATTTTCACTTCAAATTTCCATGTCAAGTACTAGTGAAGAGTTGAGCACTTGCCCTTTAACCTTTACTTTTGCCATCTTTTAAGAAATATATATGTATTTTTCTATTCTTAAGAGATGACCGAACTTGTTAACTTTAACACCCTCTCTGTAATTAACATTTGTACCATTGAACAATGACAATAAACATTAAAACATCAATGAATAGCTGACCCTCCAAATCTTCACCATCTTATGTCTGGAGAATAGCCAAATTCCACTCCAACCTATGCATCGTTTCCCTGCCAACAGTGGACAAGCCGGGCACGTGTCCCGCGGAGCAGAGCTCATCGAGCACATGCCACGTGGAGTGCAACGACGACGCGGACTGTCGCGGTGTGCAGAAGTGCTGCAGCAGCGGCTGCAGCCGACTGTGCCGCGCGCCTGCTGGGCCAGAGAATGCTGTGCAAATGCCTTGTGAGTAGACGCCGACTATCACTCTTTAAGCGCCTACCGAAGCGAAGGTACCGAGTTACTTCCGTGCATACAAAAAAAATCTATGGGGCGGGTCTTTCAAAGTAGCCGACACTAAATAGAAAAATTTTTTTTGGGAGAAAAAAAACCTTCCGCCTTTTTCCTAACCGGAACACGGTACCATGTTCTTAAGCGGAATACAACCATTAAAATTTCACCTTGTATAAATGCTGCAGAACTTGCAGCGGTGGCTGTATTCTAATATTTCTCGCTCCCGCTAAGCCCACGAGGCCGACAAAATCCGTACCAACTAGGCTACGGATTTTGTCGGCCTCCGTAGCCTAGTTGGTTAGTGACCCTGCCTACGAAGCTGGAGGTTCCGGGTTCGAATCCCGGCGAGGGCATTATTTGTGTATTTATTTATCACAAATATTTGTTCCTTGGTCATGGTTGTCTATGTATTTAAGTATCTATATGTATCTATCTATTATATATATCGTCGCTTGGTACCCACATCACAAGCCTTAATTGAGCTTACCGTGGGACTAGGTCGATTTTGTGTAAGATGTCCCGAGATATTTATTTATTTATTATTTATTTAAACCCGAGAAGTACATGTTCATAACTGTACCTAAACAATATTGGGTACCAACAGAAGTCCTGCAGAACTGGGTCGATTGAAAAGCGCGCCCTACTGGACCAGTGAACGATGTGCAAATACCGCATTACTGTTATACCTATACGTCTCTCTGACGGCCGCAACCACATACAATATCAATTGGATATAGGTACCGACTTTTGCATTGAATGCCACCACTGTAGAGTGTAGAGTGAAGTGTGATTGTGACGGTCTTTCCAAGCATCGCAAATTGAACTCTTTTTTAACAAAATATATCTGTTTTAGCGGAACCCCAAGCACCTGAGCCAAACCCGGAAACGGAAAGCGAAGTGAGCTCATCAGAAGGCGGGACTGCCACTCTCCGCTGCCTGTTCCACAGCAACCCGCCACCACAAATCACCTGGAAGAAGGGAGAGATCACGGTACGTTCACGTCTTTCTTCTTTATTTTGTTCTTTTCAGTGTTCATCTTCTCTTAAATTTAGGCAGAGTATTTAAGGTCACTTCATCCCACCCTATTAGGTAATAATTAATTCATTAAATCACTTCAACTAGTTGGCCAAAGAAGCTTCCCCGTCCATTCATATTTATTACTTATAGATAACGTATCCACAATGAATTACGTATAATTAAAAACAAACGAATCATTGAAGTCCCATTATTTATATTTTTTATCTTAACTTAAGAGCATTCAACTTTATTTATTCAATGATGTCATCGAATCGCTAATTACAAAAACTATATCGACCAAAAAGTTTTGCTTTTGAATATTCTGTTTTGTCTCCTCAATCTGTAACCCATATGGGTCATACAGATTTTTTTGTATGTGTTAGGTTAAGTACAACTTTTTCCTGTGAACATATGAAAGTTAAGGGTACTAAAACCCAAATTTTCTTGTTGGACTAATATTAGTCCTTCGTTGATATACGAACCGATAGGTGGCTTCTTAAGAGTTATGTGGCCAAAACCTAATTTGTATGTCCCAGAACCGTTATCTTTCGCAATGTCCACATGAAAGACGCCCGTTTTCGTTTTTGACCGATAAAGTAATTTAAATGTGTTTGTCAGTCACTTCACTTATACGTTTATTTTCAACGTGTGGACAGATCGACGGCACGCAAGGCCGCTACCGGCTGACGTCTGACGGCGCGCTGCAGATCGTGTCGCTGTACCGCGACGACTCCGGGGTCTACATCTGCGTCGCCGAAAACGCGCTCGGCACCTCGCAGCAGGAGATCCAACTGCGAGTCGATGGTGAGTTAAGATGTTTGGAAATCTAGACATACTCTCGAACTAGCTACAGTCCTTTTTTTCGGGGGAAATGCGTTACGTATACCAGGGCGGACGAACTGGTTATGTGGGACTCCCAGGGCTAGTCTGCCGCTAAGACGCTTTAAGGCGAGGTCATGCGTACGCCTGAGCACACTTCCGCGACAACTAGCTACATGCCTAAAGCTTAACTGAGTCTATTCCCGCGGTACGGGCGTGGTGCGGGAGGGATGTGTTTACTTAACATGTGCTACTTCAGCCCGTAACTGGAGTGGGAATGTCAACTCTCCCGTTTAGCTCCCACAACTCAGTTATGCGTTTGATAGGCATGTAGTAATTTGTTGGAAAATAAAGACAACAACTACAGCCAGTCGCATTAATGGTGATTTAAACATCATAAACTGCAATATACTCCACCTCATAATATTTCTAAGGTTGAGTACCTGTAACTTATTTCCTCTAACGAATGTTTTTGCGCATTACTTATTGAACTAGAAGTAGAAACTTTTTTTCTCCTTAATTTAATGAACGGCATGCACTTTTTATCTTCTTTCCCTAAACTGTCTTTAAAATTTTGTTGGTCATACTGTGTGATTAGATCGCGTCTCTCCTATGCACATTGCAAAGTTATGGACAACGAATTCTAAATTGTCCTCTTTGATAATTCCATATTATGGTTTGACCATCAATTAAATGCAGCCTGTGTACCCGATGCACCTTAATGGCCATTCATTATTGATCACAGGATAGACGATGTTTGTTTTAATCAACCTGTATGACCGCTCTATTAGATACTGGTAGTTTGCCTTAATAAAATAAATAAATAATAACTAATAACCATCTGCTTGATAACTAAACTGATGGATAAAGAATGTCTTCAAACATACTTACTGATTTTAATTTTGAAGGATTAGGTAGGTATACAAGTGGGAGAATTTTGTTAGTCACGTAAAAATGTCATGCGATAAATTGCCAGGTTAATAGCTTCACTGTTTATCGTAAACTCCGCTATCGAGTCGGTTCCGAGAACAATTTAAAAGGCACTTACTTATTGTGCTTCTCATATCTGCGACTACAATATCCCCTATTATAGCCATTCATGAATTCTTGTCGCTACGTTCATATGATTGTTGACACACATTCTTCAATAAATAGATAGTGCCTTGACAGCAGCGTTTGTCCTCCAGGGAAAAACAATACCTTCATTAATAAGTGGACAATGTGTTGATCTTTTAAAAAATGAGTAATGGTCAAAAAATTCTGATAAGCTATCAGCCAACATTATTCATTAACTCAAACGCCGGTTAGAAGTATTAAGTATAAGTAGAGAAGAGCAGTCTACAGTTCTAAACATCTTCCGATTCACGTGCGTGAGCCAATCGTTGTTCTAATGACTGGGTTATCAGTCCAGCCGGATAAACACAGATCGTTGTAAACAAATTAGCCAAGTCGCCGGTAACCTTTAACCCTTCCGATAGTTCGATCTACGTGCTAATTAGATCTAAAATTACTCGCCAGAGATACTTTTAAAAGTTTTTTGCAAATCTGCTTTTAAGAAACTAGGAATACTTATTTTCGGAATCTGCTACCTATTCAAAAATTTACTTTCGAACAAAAACTACAGTTTGTTTATCGTACCTAGTTGACCGGCAGCCGAGTAACCTTTCGCAGTCAATACTCCTTTATCTAATTGCGATTAGCGATATATGCGACTTCCGAGTTTCTCTATCGTAGACTCTATAACTTTGAGTACAGTGGAGACTGGCCCGGCCCGTGCTCAGACGTTTCGCAACGATGGTCGCGCGCGGTTGTGTCAGTGCTGTACTGTTGCTCGCAGTGGGCACCCTCGCGGTGCCATACCAAGGTTTATGTTTGAAGACGTTCTTTATCAATCCTTTCATTTATTTTGGACGTTCCCAGCAGTGTAGATACATAAAAAATCATTCAATTCATAAAGGTTCATTTTTTCATTAAACTGGTCATCTTATGAACTGGTTTGCCATTTGTGTTGTGTTTTCATAAAGTCATATCGTTTTCGAAATATTTGATGGAGCATTTTCGTCTTTGCATTTTAGATGTTTTTACAATAAATTATTACTTGATGGAATTGCGAATTCATAACTCTAGGAATGTCCAAAACAACATTATCATAACAGTGTGTTTTGTCTTACATTTTTCTGTAGTTTAGTTTAATAATGTACTAACCGCTGAACTTTTGAATGTTCGAATGATGCCAGCCACCTAACCCAGTCCGTTCACACTAAAACCACTAGGTCGGCACATCTTCAACGGGCATTCTCAAGTTCCAGTAGAGTAGAGCTAACAATGGTGGTGGATAGGTCCCGTGGAAGCGCCCGCGGGGATCGTCGGGGAGACCGAATCGGAAGTGATCGGAGACATCGGACATAAGCTCCGAATCCGCTGCCTCGCGTACGGATTCCCGACGCCGTCGATAGCGTGGTACCACCGGCCGAGCGGCACGATGGTCCCGTACGACAGCGCGAAGTACGAGGCCCGAGGGAACGAGCTACTGATCAAATCGCTGGGCATCGACACGCTGGGAGAGTACACGTGCCAGGTGTTCAACGGGCTAGGCAAGGCGGTGTCGTGGACGGTGACGGTGCGCGCGGCGCGGGAGGCGGGCTGGCCGGACAGCCCCTACCTGGTGGCGCGCGGGCCGCCGCCGCCGCGCACGGAGCGCCCCGCCGCGCCGCCCACAAGGCCCGCGGTCGAGATCCCACCGATGCCGCCGCAGTTCACCGGTAAGATAAGAAAAATGTGGCACAGCTTTTAATCGATATTGTAAGTACAGCGGCTCTACCGCGAACATCCAAACCCGCAAATTTCGAGGACACAGATAAATCCTCGAAATATACGAATTTCGATGTTAGCGGTAGTAGGTCTGTAACTACTAACTGCAGACGGTAGGTACCTGCCTACGGTGAAAAGTATGATTATTCATTAATGGACCAGATTATCTACTGCAATGTATGAAATGATGATTAATCGATGTAGGTATGATGTAGTGTCTAAAATAATCTGATCTACTATAGTTATGCCTTACAGAAAGATGTGTAAAAGCTGTGCTACTTGTTTAAAATGTGTAAAGCTTTTTAACTAGTACTTTGATCTTACTAGATTGCACGCTGCATGATCTGTTCTCGCACATCCTTCTCTGTCTTTAACTAAATGTTACACAAACATCAATCACACCAGAATACTTTCATATGTTACCTACTTTACCTTATACAAGGAGTTTGATCGTAGGTATGTACTAAGGGAAAAAATACTTTGTATGAATATTTACTGTTGTCATTATATGTTGTATTTTGTGTATGTATTACATTTATTTTATGTTGCAGATAAGAGTTTACATAATTTACAGAAATAGCATCCGACTTTTCTTAATATTCTGGTTCTCGTAGTGTATTTAATAAAATAATTATATCTCCACAAGACTTGAGTAATAATAGTACTTTATGCAATCGTGTAATAATAATAAATAATAAGGGTAATAATAATAAATAAATAGTAAGGAAGTAGCGTACAGGAAGAGAGGCCTATAATGGCTCAGCAGTGGTAAACTGCTGTTAATAGGACTTCTCTGCTCTATCACCACAAAACGACCGTGAATTTTAAGAAACCCTATATACCTATCTTTATAATTGCATAAACAACTAGTACCGAGAAAACATTCAGTTCACACCATATAACATACCGCGTTGCACAGTGCCGGTGCGAACCTCGCTCCGAGCGCAGCAGACGGCGCTGGCGACCGGCGGCCGGCTGGAGCTGTCGTGCGACGTGGACGGCCACCCCGAGCCCAGGGTCTACTGGACCAAGGACAACGTGCAACTGGCTGAGAGCGACAGGATCTACTTCACACGTGAGTCACATCAGATTTTTACCCGAGATTATCTAAAGATGTCATTGGAGTGCTCAGTGCTTCAAATGTACGATTGTAGAGTACACTGAATGTTCAACTTTGGCCTGTGAGTCATTATAATTTCACAGCGAGGAGTGAAGATTTTCTGACCTGACCGTCAGAAGCGAAACGTCGAAGCGTGATCACTGATCAGTAGGTACCTAGAGGAATTCCAAGAATAGTTTGAGGGAATTGCTTTTACGTCAGCGGCTGCTCTTTATCTTTCCTTCGGAGAAAAAATATATGTACACCGTGGTGGGATTTTAGATCCACAGTTTCCTCAAAGATGCTTTCCTACCCGGCAAGCGAATTGGCATTGACACCTAGGTTCCGTAACGAGATTTGATGTTATGTCATACACACAACAGCTTGGCACAAGCGACATTTTTGTGGAATACCCCTCTAGCATTTCAACAATTCTTTAGACAGTTTCATTTATCTCTACTTATGTGGATCTCGCTGAGCATGCAGCATGTCTTTTATGAGTAGGTAGTGTTGTGTGATGAAAAATGATGGTAAAGCATACGACCCTAACGATCGAACTTTTCGATACCCTAGCTATTGCACAGTAGTCCAAACTGCGTTAGCACAGTTCTCTTTTGTAGCCACCTAGGTGGCATAAGATTTTTACCGTGTATTGCTTAGATGTGTCAAATTTCCGGTATCGTCTATTGCAACAGTGTCAGCCAAGGATTAGGTGAGAGTGCTAAAAATAACTATGTATTCTTCCATTTTCCAGCGGCACGTCTCAGCGTGAGCCGGCTGGTGGAAGAAGACGCTGGCACGTACGGCTGCCACGCCGACAACGGCCACAGCAGCCACTACTCCGTCGTGCAGATCACCGTTCAGAGTAAGTAGCGCATGGTCACGTACTTATTCTATAAACATTGTATTCTGCTCATCTGAAGAGAAACCAAATATCTTCAAATCTAGATATATACACCCCCCGCCATTCTGACGCTCACGCTATGCCACATGTGGTGCATATTCATGATGTGTATGCATATGCAACGGACGGTTGCGATGTTCAATTATTCACAGATGCAAAGGTGATGGACGAGTAAATATTATGGATTCGTTTTATTGTAGACAACAGCGCGACTACGATCATGTAGATCATGTGTATCGACTGAGTAGTGTTGGACTAAACACGTTCCTAAGGTCGATTGCACCAAACCATCGACATCGTCAAATCGTTTGCTACGGTTTACTAATGTTTGGCAAATAATTTTTCCCAAAGTATCACATCGCAAACTATTTTTCCCAAATTTTCATTTGGCAAAAATTCAATTGTCAAAACTACTTATCGCAATTTTACAGTTAGCAAGCCTTTTTGTTGGCAAGCGATTGTTTAGCAAAGAATTACTTGGTCGTTTTTGTTTTCCCAAAATATTTTTTGGCAAATGCATCGTTTGGCGTAACATACTAATCCCAAAATATTGTATGGCATACGATTTATACCGCATATACAATATTTATTACATCGCAACCAATTTTTCGCATAAAGTCATTTCGCCGAAAGATCATATTCCAATTGAATCTTATGAAATCGTTTTATTTCCCAAGTAAATGGTTGGAAATTCTATCTTTGGGCTTGGTTTTTAATTGGCTTTAAATTTAACTTTTTATAATGCATATTTTCATTTAGTTGATGGTTTAGCTGGCATTTAGCCAATGTTTTTGGGTATAGTTTGAGGCGAATTTTATATAGGTAGGCATGTTTATGTTTTTTTTAAAGCTCACACGGGCTTTTATATTATGTTGATAAACAATTAAAAGTTGGGTTCTAAGCAGAAATTTAGATGAAACTGATGAGGGAATGCAATGCCGAGGGAATAACAAAAGAGTCGGTTCTGGCGCTCTAATTTGACCAAATGAATAAAATGAGAAATGTAACTTTGCTAAAGATTTGTTTGGGAAATGAGACTATTGCGATAAGTTATTTGGGAAGTCATATTTGGGAAACATAATTTGCCAAATGGCAGTACACCCGTTTGCTACCTATTTTAAATTCTACAATAAGTAGGTAGGTACTTAATCCAATCAGTTCGTTTAAATTTGTTATCCAAACCTCCTCTAGACAAAAAAAAAACTTTAATTCGAGCTCAACTTCGACGTCAAAAGATAGATATTAATATTGTATTGTAGTGTACTTACCTATTTATTGTATTTATCTTGCAGAACTGTACATCCCAGAGCTGTGCAAAGATAACCAATACTTCGCCGACTGCAAGCTAATCGTAAGAAGCAAACTCTGCGTCCACGAATACTACTCCAAGTAAGTAACACTGTAACTCATGTTGAATTGTGTGTGCACGCACAGTAAAAAATACTTACGACCCCATAGGTATACAGGGTGGAAAGGGACGACGTTCCTTCCCGCTACCGATCGAGAAAGCGTACATGGAAAATTTACTTTTCCATACTATTGAACTCTAACTAATCACTCACTTTGTATGAGGGGTCAATTTTTTTTTAATATTTCGATGTTGGTCTCATACTGAAAGTTCATCGTAATGGTTGGTAGACTGTCGGTAGCGGGAAGGAACGTCGTCCCTTTTCACCCTGTATATTAGTGTACTACATTACAATTATAGCCCTAGTGAATTCTTAAGAACTCAGGCCTCAGTGGGCAAAACGAATACGCGATCTGAGGTATTACGAATTACCACTATGAATTGTATAGAATTTAGTTAAGTATGCCTTGCAGCAAATCGCAATAAAAGTCAACGCTGACATCATTTTTCCTTTGAATACCGATTCGCGGCGTCCTCACCCCGTATAAATAAATAAATATGTACTTACATATCCTAAGAAATGGGGAATCGGAATAGGAATTACTTAAACAAAAAATGTTCGTTATAGTAAGATGCATGTCCTACCAAGATGCATTTTCGTAAATGAATAAATGTGACTAATTTATTCGTGATTGCGGCAGGTTCTGCTGCAAGTCGTGCGTGGAGGCCGGCGCTCTGGACCCGCAGACCCTGGAGTTCCAGGGAGACTCCGCTTGGACCTACAAGAAGAAATAAACCCGACATGACCACTCGACGCCCGTTGACTCGTCTGTCACAGGCTATACGGTCGCGTTTATCCATAGACAAAGGGTCACGCTCTGATATTTTAGGGTTAAAAAAAAATGGTCGACTAAAACATGCCTCATGTTTTGGTCACATTGATAAACGTGACCCATGTTAGTTTCAGGTAGTAGCACGCTAGTCCTTACCGAAATGTGCCTTATCATGTTTTTTATATTGGATAGTTAATAGACATGAAACACAAGTGAATTTGTGACATCATGTAGCTTTTGTAATTCTAAAGATCTTGTTATAATTAAATAATTTATGTAAAATATCGAAGAAAGTGATAGGTTCGATGAATTTAGTACCAAACTTACCTTTCGTGGTTCAAAGCTGCAAGTTATTTGAACTTGTATTTTCCAACTTGTCGTTTCCAACCAAATTGTTACCAATATTATAATGCTAATAATATAATTAAAACATCATGTAGGTACAATATTATAATAGTACACTAGGTCATTGTTCATAGAGGCTGGAAATCATTCCATTTATAATAGAAATGCGTAACTAATCACGAAAGGGAATATGATCTTCCTAGTTCTTTTATTTTACAGTAGCATCTTTTTAGGTAAGTATTTAATTAATCACTCGGTCAGTGTTATTTAGCTACTAAATATTCTAAATAGGTAGTGATTGTTTATAGTTAAATGTCTCTGTATTTGTTTTTATCATCACAATGTGCCATAACATGTTTTGCTCGTGCATTTCACAATTTTTTATTTACTTAGTTATTTATTGATAAAATTGCAATCGAGAAATTATTATTTTTGATTTTATAAAGAACATAGGTACCAATAGATATAATATAGATAGGAAATTACTACTTTACCTATTATGTGTAAATAAATAGATAACAATAATGTCACAATAAGCTCCATCTGTGATGGAAAAGGATAATAATAATATTAGAAACCTTTTAATGACCAACTTCGATAGAATAACGAACTTGAAACTGTATAGCTAATACTTTAACCCGTAATGTAACAATAGGCATCGGAGTTTTCACACAACTGTAAAACATGGAGTAGAATATGAAGTTACCGATCAATAATTTAACTACTACTTTAACTACTTATTACTTACTACTAGTTATCTAAATACTGTCGTTCCTTATTAGCAAAAAATAGTGTTATAATTGAAAACTGCGTTCATTTCAGCTTAAATTTAAAGGATGATAAATTAAAATTTAAAAAAAATTACAAATAAAAGATTAACTTGCGAGACTTGTCAAATCGATTTTATTATTGACGGCACGCTGCAGCTAGGCTGCTATATTAATTGTAATTTCATTCCATAGATAATTTTGGTCTAACGGTTTTATGAAAACTCCGATGCTCGGTGATAAAATTATGTAGCTCGTAGAATAAAACTAGAAAACGATATTCATTCACCTAGGTCGGTCATTAAAAGTACAGTAAGTCAGTAAGGGAAATAAATTATTTATTTCTTGCTAAGGGTATGCAATAATTAAGTTAGAGATAAGCGGTACCGTGACGTCATAATAATTTGTTACTAGGTAAGTGAATATTTGTGACATCATTGTAAATAGAAGAAATTAAATCTCTTTAATGAATCTGATTTTAATTATTTTCCGTCTAAGCCCCCTATACAGCGTGTTTTTCTTCATATGCTATAACTTAAATGGAAGCTTATTTAGGTCAAATATAACTAATTTCTCTAAGAAACTAGTGTTTTAACTCTTACTGTTATTGAGTTATTAAAAAAATAAGTTTAATCACTGAACATGTGTATTGCAACCTTTATTACATTCTAATGTTACTTATTTTGACATGTGCCGTCAGTTACCTGAGATTAACTTTTATTTTATTCTTAAGATTCTCTCACACTTACCATTTCATTTATTATGTATGAAAACAAAAAAAAATCTTTTTTATCGAATTTTCCAAAAGCCTGTATACCAGACAACTTCTATTAATGTCCCAAGTAACCTGTCTTATTTATATCATATCGAAACGAACACCCTGTATAGAGTACTTAATTAGGTTGCAGTAAAGTCAAAATGATGGCCTCCGCTAAGTGACGCGGATAACCCGGAGCGGACGTTCATCTAACAATAAATTGTATGAAAGGCGATAACTGGTCCGGGTGCGTGAGGCACTGGTCTCACCGCGAGCTACTAAGCTATGTATGAACTATCGGCTATAAACACGAACAAAAGATAAGCACTCCCGTGTAAATAAAAGAGAAAATTTTTAACGCTACTCCAGACGCCACGCGTACGCGATTATTTAAGCAAAATTGAACTTTACGGCGTCTTGCGTGAGTTCCAACTGCATAGGCGTAGCTGTCGCTCAGTGCCGTCATTGGCGTCAGTAACGATTTTCCGTTGTCGTCCATGGCAGACTGTGGCGGCCATAGGGTTAACCCTTAAATGCATAGTGATTTATATATGCATCATCTATTCTTGACTCTATTGACAACCCGTCAGAATTCAAATTTGAATAAATCTTTGTCAAGGTCATGCATAAAAAAGGATGAACAATATTGCTTTGCTCTTCCGCGATACAGAATGTGTAGCTAATTAGTGTAACCCGCTATAATTACTTGCGTATTTTTTTGAATGCAATTAATTTGCCCACCCTCCCGCCGGCTTAGCTACACATTCTGTATCGCGGAAGAGCAAAGCAATATTGTTCATCCTTTAATATGGACTTCCGCAAAGTAACGCCTGATTCAATTAATTACTTAAGGTCATGCATTTAAGGGTTAAAATTTGGAACTGGATTGTTTAGGTGTCTTAGTAACAATTCGACTTGCGAGTGTAATGTAAGTGACCAATTACTAGTATTGTGTATAAGCCTTTCGTGATTGTGGTATAAAAAAGTTAAATATTTGTATGCAGCCTCTCAGAATTAACTAATCAAATATATTGAGATTCAAGGCATTTATATGATTTTAATTCCGCAGCGAAGCTCATAGGTAACATCTACACTTGCGTCATCACTGTAAAGGTGCATTCAGACCAAAAGAGCATTCGCTGTTCTATCCCCCGCTCTACGAAATCAACCAATCACGTTTTGTGTAACGATCGAATTTCGTAGAGTGGGAGGTTAGAATAGCGAATGTTCGCTTGGTCTGAATGCACCTTTATCAGTAAATTGAATTATGGAATTCGTCACTTTTTATTATAAATTTCCCACCCTCGAGTAAATAATTTGGGGCCCTTAGTTTAAAATAAAACAAAAAAGTTGCGATAACATAAATTTTTATTTACATTCCGAAATTCACAGTCAAATTCAACAAGGAACGCCCTCCGTCACGTTAGCAGACAATGAAAGGGAGGGTCGTCTGTCTGTTGCGCTAGGCTATGTCGTATATACACGTCGCGCGCAGCGGCTGTCGGCAGAACAAGCGGGAGGCTACGCCAAGGGTACGACCACTATATGTGCCATATAATTTACTACATGAGCTCTGTTCCATCCGCCTCTTTGAGAGCCAAATTGCAATATACTTTTACAATAATAATATATTCTTAAATACAAATGTTAAAACGTAAAAAGATTTATATATACATCAAATTATAATTTAATGTACATTATTGGACGAATATCGCCGCCTAGGAAACAAATAATGGAAGCGCCGCGAGAGGGTAACGGATCCGTACTGGCAACTAAGTACATAAATCAAACCAGACTAATCATGACGTTTGTATAAAATATACCAAATAAATAAAGTAAAATCAACTCCGTTACAATCTAGCGGCGTCGACACTAGACCGCCTTACCTCAATCAAATTGCTAACTCTATACCTTCTGTATATAGAGATAATGATTTGAGAAAAGCAAATAAGCCTCGTGGATACAATTCTTGGTGCCAGCGAGATTCAATATCCCTGTCAACACTGTTTATAATCGAGAATGTACTAGGAAATATCGTAACCTAAGTGAATCTCTTTGCCGTCGAGAATTGCCTCCGATACTCGACATCACAGGACGAAGAAATGTGCGAAAGTCAAATAAAGACTTAATTAAACGAATTCGTTTGTGACAACACGCGGTTGAGGATTTGTACACAATATACACCACTGGGCAATTCCGCGCAGCGTAGTCAGGTAAATATTTTAATAATGTTAAGAATAGCAAACTTCCACTCCCGTCATTTGTCAACACTTAAGCTTAGGGCCACGTTACTACGCATTGCCTCACTCGCGAGGTACTGGCATTGTACAAATAAACATGAGTTGAAATGCCAAACGCGGTTAGCTCTTTGGGCTCACAACTTTTTATAACGCTTGACAATCTGCGGAAGTGCCCGTAATCTAAAACTATTTTCAGTTCAATATTCAACTTAATCTGGAGTCTACAATAACCGCTTGCTGCATTTAAGTTAAAACGAGACCGCGCAGAGCGAGAAGGTTAAAGAAGTAAATAATACATTTTTACAAGTAATGTCAGTTCCCGCTAGGTAAAAAGGGCGGTTGGTTTGTGTATGTATTTGCTTCTTCGAATTTGTTTAAGTTGGAAAGGCAAGTTACAGCACGGACTAGACTCCTCTCACCGATATATATTTGAACACATCATACGGGAAAAAACATTAATAATTCTAGAGGTCATGGACCCCTCAGTTTACGTCCGTAGCAGAGTATTTAATTAATAACAATATTTTAAGTTATGGCATCTTTGGATGCCTCGTTAAAATGCGTAAGAAAAAAAATATATATAAAAACAAAAATTTCAATAATTAGCGATCGCTCGTTTAAGTCTGGCGTTAAGTGGATTCAGCGAGTCATATAAAACGCTACAAATCCATCGAAGCATCCAAAAAGGTCGAAATAAGCACGTCAGTGGAGTGAAATCTCAAACGAGTCCGGTCTATCCACAGAGAATAAGTGATGTACGTAGATTAGACTAGAGTGCGGCACAACGAAGGACGCCAGACGTGTAAAATCGTAAATCACCCGTCGCGTTCTGTCATATTGTAGAACGCGACTGAGATGTTAGGTCGTCGGCAGCGGGTGTACGCAGTGAGTCGCCCGCTCGTGCTCCGCACTTAGACAATATATCGATGGCTCGACACGACCACGTCCACACATAACACACCCCTAAAATAGCTTACCGGGCTCGCGGCCCTTTTTAGTATCACAATAAGTGTTAAACTAAACAGAGGTCCCGCTACATCTTAAGAAATAAAGAGACTATAAAAACGAAACCGGGCACTACAAATATAAATATTCTATACGAATTACAAACGCGGCCACGGGCGGGCGCTCGCCTGCGCCGAGTTACCGCCGGAACTAGTGTTGGTAAACACTCGAGTTCTTTAACTCTAATGAAGGATTTTGTCTCATTTTTATGGGATTATTGTGCTTAAAAGACTACTGAGTCTTTTAAATCACAAGTAGAGTTTTTGGATAATGGATCCGCATATGTTTTCCTTTAAGGTTCACTTAATCCTTCATATAAAACAAGTGCTAAGACGAAGACTCAGTTTTGAAATATTGGTTCAAAAATTATGAAACAATATGAAGTCGTTTGTTGAAAAATATTAAAGGTCTAGAATAAGCATTTAAAATACTTAACGAACTTTTTATTTAAATTTTCATTAAATCCTATGTAGTTTTAATGACATCGTTGTATAATTTTCCTACATTAAAAGCTCGGTTTTAAAACGGTCTTCTCGAAGGATTTTCGCTATACATCGTGAAAGAACTCAAGCTTCATCTACCAGACTGTCCGACTGGAGTGTCTAAAACTGAGACGAGTTTTAGGGTGGGTCGCAAACCCTTCGCTAAAATGGATCATATGAAATCATAATAATCGGCTAGGTAACCTCGACTCTAGTGTGATCGGTTCAAACCTACACAGAAGTGTCACTCGAGTGTCCACCAACACCAGCCGTCTGGTTCTAGAAGGGTGTATCGCCAGGGCGGAGGTGATCATATAGAAAACATAGTAATCGGCTAGGTAACGTCGACTCTGAAGTGATCGGTTCAAACCTACACAGAAGTGTCACTCTCATGTCCACCAACACTAGCCCTGGTTCTAGAAGGGTGTATCGGCACTGAAGAGGAGGTGTACTCAGTCGAGCACGTCAGCGACGATCTTCTCCATGTCGTGGTCGAGCTGCGGCGGCGGCGGCGCGGCGGGCAGCGTGAACGGCTCGTCTAGCGCCTCCAGCCCCGCCGGTGTCGGCAGCTTCGCCAGCTCCTCTTGCAGCTTCACGTAGTGCCGCTACGGAGATAATATCGGTCATTTTACTTGTTCACTTGTTTCAAATGTAAAACCTAATAGACACTACAGTAAGCTTAGCGCAGGATTAGTGCGACAATATGTCGCCGCGAGAAACTATCCGCGCTTCTTTTATTCATACGGTTAGTAAAACATAAGTGATTGAAGTGTTACTTACCATTATTTGATAAAAGATTGATGATGGGCAGCAGCGTCATCATAGTGGGCACATTACTGCGATCGCCAATCCGCTTGCCCAGCGTGGCGATTATAGGCATTTACCTTCTAATGCGTCCATACGCATAGAATAGGAGAAGCCTACAATACCGTGCTAAGTCAAAATGACGCATCTCTCATAGTAGTTCTATGAGAGATGCGTCCTTTTTAGTTAGCATGGCGGTACATCCAGCAGTAAACTATCATAGGCTGAAGGTATAGTAAAACATGAAAAATCTATCTCGCGGCGACATACTGACATACCAATCATGTGTTAAACATACAGCAGGCCTAGTTAAAATGCTATTATGCAATCGTATACAATAAGCGATGAGTCACATGATCATAATAATACATGAATGTGGTCACGCGACTTTTCATAGGAATCTGTCATTCTAATAAATTAATTAATTATCCGTATAGGATTGCACAATGGCATCTTGACTAAATCTATTATTATTGTCAGCTTCCATAGCCTAGTTGGTAGAGCCCCTTCCTATGAAGCTAAAGGCTCCAAGTTCAAATCCCGGCAAGGGCATTATTTGTATATTTATTTATCACAAATATTTGTTCATAATATTTTCTTCAGGATGAAGTTAAATTTAATTAATATACGCGAGTTTATCCGTTTTCATAAATATTTGTTCACTGGTCGTGGCTATGTATGTATTAAACCCTTTAACGAGCAAGACTTTAAAAAATAAGCCTCAACGCCATTTTAAAGTACGAAAAATTATGTACAATAAAAATGAACAAGAAGATAGGGCTATAGGGTGGTCGGTTTTGTGACCGGTGCCCTATAAAAAGTTAAATATCAATATTTATATGTCTATTATACAGGGTGGAAAAAGATTTTGAGTCAGTGAGGGCAGCTACCAGATCCCGTGTAGCTACGCGAAAATGGTCTTAGAAGACCTTCCCGCGATTTTCAATTAAAGAAGATTAGCGTTTTCAGATTTTGGAAAAAGTATACAGGATGCGAGGAAATGGTCATTTTTGAGAAACTTTTTTTTTGATGCCAATCGATCCTGTTTCTGTTCAGGATCAAAAGCTTGTATGGGACCAAAAAAAAATTTTCGGCTAGAAAAGCCACAAATCGAGATTTTAAATTCTCATACAAATTGTATGAAAATAAAAAATTATTTTTCACCCTTATTTTTTTATACCTATCGATTCCATTCCTACCCAGTACCAATAGTTTCCTACGGGTCAACTTATGGCAATGTACAAAAAATCCAAATTTTCAAGAAAACCGTTTTCATACTTTTACTATGAAAAAAAAGTGAAACCTTAATTACTTCATCTGTCACGATAATTAGTCGTCCTATGCTAAATGATAATAATAATACTCAGTGCCCGGAATAGGTAGTGCCTATTTACCTAAACTTCAGAGAAGGACCTTACTAAGAGTGGTTACAACCACCAAAAAATATTATTTATTTTTATTGAACACGGGATTTCCCGGGATTCATAAGAGTATCAAATCGACATTTACTCATACTGGGGGTCAAATTGTCTGAAAGTCGAAAACATGGAAAAACTTATGGTTATTTATTATAATTCACACAATAACTCCAATGATAATAGAACTGATACTGATGATATTTTTGATGTTGATGATGATGATACAGATTGAAAGATGTTTATTTAGTAAAAATTTGAATGCAATAAATGTTTTAAACATATGATAACCAGTTTTATTTCAATTACCTTTTTCCACATTACATTTTTGATCGATTTTCTACACAGTGCGTCATATGTCACGACACGCATTTTTCTGCATTAAACTATTGAATTTTAATAATAATTTGACCCCGAGTCTTATTATATGTTAATTAGGTACTCTTATGAATCCCGGGAAATCCCGTGTTCAATAAAAATAAATAATATTTTTTGGTGGTTGTAACCACTCTTAGTTAGGTCCTTCTCTGAAGTTTAGGTAAATAGGCACTACCTATTCCGGGCACTGAATTAATACTGTATGAAATCATTAGCAACATTAATTAGCGTCACAGATAATGTAATTAATTTTCACTTTTTTCCCATAGTAAATGTATGAAAAGTTTTTTTTTTTTTTTATTTTTGTTTTTTTTTACGTTGCCGTAAGTTGACCCCTAGGAAACTATTGGTACTAGATAGGAATGGAATCGATTGGCATAAAAAAATTAAGCGTGAAAAAATAATTTTAATTTTCATACAATTTGTATGGGAATTTTAAATCCCGATTTGCGACTTATCTAGCCGAAAATTTTTTTTTGTCCCATACAAGCTTTTGATCCTGAACAGAAACAGGATCGATTGGCATCAAAAAAAAAGTTTCTCAAAAATGACCATTTCCTCGCACCCTGTATACTTTTTCCAAAATCTGAAAACGCTAATCTTCTTTAATTGAAAATCGCGGGAAGGTCTTCTAAGACCATTTTCACGTAGCTACACGGGATCTGATAGCTGCCCTCACTGACCCAAAATCTTTTTCCACCCTGTATATATCGTCACGTGATACCCCACATCACAAGCCATAATTGAGCTTACCGTGGGTCTAGGTCGATTTGTGTAAAATGCCCCAAGATATGAATTTATAACGGGGTCTAAAACAGTGCGTGTGTTGTGTACCTTGAGCGCCATGAGGTTGAGCTGGATGCTGCGCTGCGTGCGCTCGTCGCCGCTGTGCGTCTCCAGCTCCGTGATCCAGTTGGCCACCGTCTGCATTATCTCGTTGCGTTTCATCCAGAAGTGCGTCTGGATCACCTAAGACGATAACACAAGTATAAGACATCACCTATCTCTTGAATGTCACTGTTGGCGAAATCGATTCCCCAGAGTCGCTAAGTCAATTATACTTCAACACCCCCGTACGATCTAAAAGGTATCATCCCCCAATATCCATCAAAAATGTTACTTCCAAATACCGACAGAACAGCTTTTTAACGCGAGCCAGTCGTAACTTAAATGAGTTGTCTAAAGAACTTGACATTGATGTATTCAACTGTAGAATTCCCAAAGTGAGACGTATTCTAGTGCAGCGATATTTCGAGTCCATTGAGTGAGCGTGTGGTCCTTCTAAAAGTTTTTATTGATTTGTGTTTTTTTATTTGTTTATCATGTTAGAGTACTTGTTGTTATGTTGCATTAATATTAGAAGAAAATATTATTTTTGGTTATGTGTGGTTGCATTAGTGCGTACCATACCTTTTAGTTAAGCATAAAATGGATTTATCTGTGAGTTCCTATAATTGGCTTCTTGTTAATACTTTATGTCTAATGTTTTTGTAACAGCTGTTGGATCTCCAAATAAAATAAAATAAAATAAAATAAGCCAGTGTGGGAAGGCGCCCCACAAGATGGAGCGACGACCTGTACGCCTCTGCATACTGTCTGTGCTAAGGCACATGATTGGTATGTCAGTATGTCGCCGCGAGATAGATTTTCCATCTTTTACCAACTATATGAATCTTTGGGGGAGGCCTATGTTCAGCAGTGGACGTCTTTCGGCTGATATGATGATGATGATGATGATGATGAATAAAAGACAGATGGATAGTCTATCTCGCGGCGACATAAATTGTCGCACTGATCCTGTGCTAAGCCTACTGGTAAAGGTTGCGGGTGTCCAATGGATGCCGACAGCTCACGACCGATCTTTGTGGAATTCTCTGGGGGAGGCCTATGTCCAGCAGTGGACGTCAATTGGCTGATGATGATGATGAAGCCAGTGTTTGCGTCTAGTGCCCTAATTAGTACTAGAGGGATATCTAGACTACAAGGTAATGTCAGCGGACTGTAAAACTGGTATATTTTATTCCTTAGATGCATAAAGTATCAAAAACAATACGATCGAAATGACACATGTCGACGTAAGCAACCAATTCAGACTGTCAATTAGAGCAACAGGATTCTAATTGGCGTCTATTATTTAAACAATTATTTTTTTAAATAGTTCCGTAATTAGGTTAATAAACAGTGTGCAAAATTATTTAGCCATCGGAATTAAGTTTCAGTATAACTTTAAGTATAACTTAAATATAAGTAATAAAAATAAGAGTGATAATCAAATATCAAATGGCACCGTTTTGTAACTGTACTCTCCAGAAAAACGAAATTTTTAAAGACCCACCCTAATAGACACACTCTCGTGTTCTACCGAAACTGCCTCCTGCTCAGTTGACCACACAGGTAGTGAAGTTGTTATTTTAATGAAAAAATATTTCGAATTATTGGATTTGACCACCCAACCCTCGATTGGCAGTTCTACAACATTGCATTGTAGGAGATGATGAGTTAGGCGGATTTTTGAACAGTCATGTTGTGCCTACGGGGAACAGATGTTTATATTTAGTTTAGTTTTCGGACGATTATGTGAGGCATACTTCTTAGGCCTTGCCGTGTGGTGACGGCAGTAAGAATACATTTGTCACCACCCCAACTCTTCCCATGGGTGTCGTAGGAGTCGACTAAGGGACTAAAGTGTTACTGATCATACACTTGACCCGGGTATGTCTGAAAACTACGACCAAGACCACCGGGGGATGGGCAGCAGCATCCCTAAAGTGCGGTGGAGACACTGCGATCGCCAACCCGCATGCCAAGCGTGGCGATTATGGCAACTACCCCCCATGAAAAGACAAACAAGGCCTTGGCCCCTCGGTTCCGGCGACCCCCGGTGCCCTGGTTATGGTAGCGGCCAGGGTGCTAGCGGGGTCAGGGGTGCTAAGAATCTCCGGCAAAGATCCGGCTACCACCACCGACGACCTCTGGCCCTGGCAACGTACAACACACGTACACTGCGGACCGACGAAAAGTTAGTGGAACTGGAGGAAGGATTGAGCAAGTTGCGTTGGGACATTGTGGGATTGTCAGAAGTCCGAAGAGAGGGCGAGGACACGATAATCCTAAGGTCCGGCAACTTGCTCTATTTCCGGGAGGGTGACCAACAGTCCCAGGGAGGTGTCGGGTTCATCGTCCACAAGTCCCTCGTAAACAACGTGGTGAAGATCGAGAGTGTGTCGGCTAGGGTGGCGTACCTTATACTCAGAGTATCTGAGAGATACTCGCTGAAGGTCATACAGGTGTACGCGCCGACTTCGACACACTCCGACGACGAGGTGGAGGCTATGTATGAAGATATCTCAAAAGCCATGCATAGCTCCAGAACCTACTTCACCGTTGTTATGGGGGACTTCAACGCAAAACTGGGCAAGAGAGATGGTGACGAACTGAGGGTGGGGCAATTTGAGGTTGGACGTCGGAACCACCGGGGCCATCTGCTGGCTGGTTTCTTGGAGAAGGAGGGACTCTACATGATGAACTCCTTCTTTAAGAAACGTGAGCACAGAAAATGGACTTGGATGAGTCCCGACGGTGCAACTAAAAACGAGATCGACTTCATCATGTCGACGAAGAGACATATATTCAACGATGTTTCTGTGATCAGTACGGTTAAAACCGGTAGCGATCACCGCCTGGTAAGAGGCACGTTGAATATATGTCCTAAACTAGAACGCTCGCGACTGATGAAGTCTACGCTCCGTCCTGCACTCCATCTCCAAAACCCCGAGAGCTTTCAGCTGGAACTCCAAAACCGTTTCGATTGCCTAGGCGATGACGTGGACGTATTCAACGACGGGTTTGTGGAAGCTGTCCATAGCGCTGGGTCTAAGTTTTTTAAGGCCCAGCGGACAAATAAGACCAGAAAGCTCTCAGACTCCACTCAGAAGCTAATGGAAAAAAGGAGTGAACTGGTTCTACAATCCTCAGTTGATGCGACTTTATACCGGCAGCTCAACAGACAGATCTCTAAGTCCCTCAAACGCGATATGCGCCAATTCCGTACCAAGTGTATAGAAGAAGCCATCGAGCGGAACAAGGGCTCTAAAGTTTTTGCAAGGGATCTATCTGTTGGGCAAAGCCAGCTCGCCAAATTAAAGACTGAGGATGGTAGAATCGTCACATCCAGATCTGAGCTGCTGAGTGAGATAGAGGGTTTTTATGGACAGCTGTACACGTCAACTAGCAGACCCGAAGTTGATCTAGCGGAAGACCTCAGAGCTAGACTGACCCGACACTATACAGAAGACATCCCGGACATCAGCCTGTGCGAGATTAGAATGGCTCTTGAACAGCTCAAAAATAACAAGGCGCCTGGGGAGGACGGAATTACAGCTGAGCTTCTGAAGGCGGGTGGTAAACCGATCCTTACGGCCCTTCAGAAGTTGTTCAATTCCGTCTTACTGGAAGGGAGAACGCCAAAGGCATGGAACAGAGGTGTGGTGGTACTGTTCTTCAAGAAAGGTGACAACGCTTTATTGAAGAACTACCGACCCATCTCACTTCTGAGCCATGTCTATAAGCTGTTTTCAAGAGTCATTACGAATCGTCTTGCACGCAGGCTTGATGACTTCCAGCCTCCCGAACAAGCCGGTTTCCGAAGAGGCTTTAGTACCGTAGACCACATCCATACGCTTCGCCAGGTTATACAGAAGACCGAAGAATATAACCTGCCTCTCTGTTTAGCGTTTGTGGACTACGAGAAAGCCTTCGATTCGATCGAAACATGGGCAGTACTACAGTCTCTCCAACGGTGCCAAGTCGACTACCGCTATATCGAGGTGTTGAAGTGTTTGTACGAGAGCGCCACAATGTCAGTCCGACTCCAAGACCAGAGCTCGAAGCCTATTGTGCTGCAGCGGGGAGTAAGGCAAGGAGATGTCATCTCCCCTAAGCTGTTTACCGCTGCACTGGAGGATGTCTTTAAGACTCTGGACTGGAGAAGGCTGGGTATCAACATAAACGGCGAGTACCTCACTCACCTTCGATTCGCTGATGATATAGTAGTCTTGGCTGAGACCTTGGAGGACTTAAGTACTATGCTCGTTGACCTCAGTAAAGCCTCCGAGCGAGTTGGTCTTAGGATGAACATGGATAAGACGAAAATCATGTCGAATTCCCATGTAGCACCAACTCCCGTAATAATCGGAGACTTTACACTCGAAGTTGTAGACGAATATATATACCTAGGGCAAACTATTCAGTTAGGTAGGTCCAACTTCGAGAAAGAGGTCAATCGTCGAATCCGACTCGGTTGGGCAGCGTTCGGGAAGCTACGACACATATTTTCGTCCAATATTCCGCAGTGTTTGAAGACGAAAGTCTTTAATCAGTGTGTGTTGCCAGTGATGACATACGGTACTGAAACGTGGCCGCTTACAATGGGTCTCATAAGAAGGCTCAAAGTCACCCAAAGGGCAATGGAGAGGGCTATGCTAGGAGTCTCTCTGCGTGATCGGATTAAAAATGAGACCATCCGCAGCAGAACCAAAGTAACCGAAATAGCTCTCCGAATCGCTAAACTGAAGTGGCAGTGGGCGGGGCACATTGCGCGTAGAACCGATGGCCGTTGGGGCGGGAAGGTTCTTGAGTGGCGGCCACGTACCGGAAGGCGTAGCGTGGGTAGGCCCCCCACAAGGTGGGCCGATGACCTGGTGAAGGTCGCAGGAGTCCGCTGGAGGCGGGTGGCGCAGGACCGGTCATTGTGGCAATCTTTGGGGGAGGCCTATGTTCAGCAGTGGACGTCTTTCGGCTGATATGATGATGATGATGATGATGACTTCTTAGGAGTGGCTTAAGGTTGTAGTACCTTCGAAACATTAAGTACAGATGTCGCTAGTAATTAGATTCACAATACCATTGGAAAAATTCGCTGTGATCGACGGAAAGTCTGGTGTAATTGGAAGCACGTTGGACCGGCAATTCAGAGGAAGCAAGTTCGAATCCCGTGACAACCAGTCTTTCGCAGTTGATTTTTTCTATGGTAAGCACATCTGTTACGACATTGTGGGAAATGTTTTTTAGTGAAAGTGTGAGGGGCTCATAAGCTTGGATCGTTGTTTGTGTTCGACCGTACCTCCTTGAAGCAGGGCTCCGGGTTGCGCAGATGGTCGAGCATGGCCCAGCGGGCGCAGGCCTGGTAGATGTTGGAGTTGTACTCGAGGCTGGCGGCCGAGCCCACTCGCGTGCCGCGGCTGCGCTCGTAGCCCGGCTCGTTGAAGTACGGCTCCGGCACGAGGATCAGCGACTGGATCGATACTAACACCTGGAACGAGAGTCAAACCTCTATATTTTTGTTATATAATATTATGGCTTGGCTTAACTGTAAGTCCTGAGTCGGTCGGCGCGCGTCCGGCGGGGCGGGCAGCGGCGCCAAGAGCGTCCAAGGGATTTTGACAGCGCGTACTCAGGCCACACGTATACGTTTGCATTTGTTTGACATGGACGCCACGACGCTCGCCCCGCTACCCGCCCCGCTTGAGCGTCTACTCAGGTCTTAGACTTAGAATGCTTTCATGACTCATAGAGCGCTCGTACACCTGGGTGCTTAGACAAGTTGCCAATTGCTAACGCTTAATCGTCAATCGTAAACGAAAGGCAGCTAACTTTGTCGCACTAATATGAAAGAGTGACAGAGAGGGAAAACTACGATACGCTACTAAGCGTTAGCGATTGGCAACTTGTCTAAGCACCCTGTAAGTTCTTACGTAAGTTATAGGAACGAAGCTATACTAAGGAATGAGAGGTGAATATCACTATCTCATTCCTTAGTATAGCCCCGTCCCAATAGCTTACGTAAGAACTTACAGGTGTACGAGCGCTTTATATCAACCGAAAGACTGCTGAGCATAGACCTCTCTCAAGATTGCCACAATGATCGGTCCCGCGCCTCCCGCATCCAACGGACTCCTGCGACCTTCATCAGTCCGTCTTGTGGGGGGCCTACCTTTCGTGACTATTCGATACAAAAATAAAGAAACCTAATATTGATAACCCAAGTATCCAGTAACAATCATCTTCGAGTTTTAGCTACAACTAGGGTCTCCAAAACCGATTGCTGAATGCACGACAGCCATCTCTTTGATACTTTTCGAAACTGGGTGATACAATCAATGTGTCAATATGCCCGGAAGTAAAAACAACAGATTGAATATGTTGCGGTCAACAATCGCTAGTAAATATTTAAGTTTAGATAAAGAAAAAGTATTTATTTACTTTCCACTTAAACTATTAAAAAAAAACTTGAAAACTCGTCGCTGGTTTTTTTTTTAAATAGCTCGCCCCCTATGCCTGATGACTGTAGTTCCAACGCCACAAATGAAAAAGTCACAGTTCACAGAAAAATATAAGGTACTGTAACGTAGCACCACTATTTTTCTTTTAACCCTTAAATTGGCAATGTGGCAAACCTCACAGTGTACATAGTCATTGACCCACTTTTTGTATTTTTTTAAGACAGAATTTTGTGTTCTACACAATGACGAGGAGGCTGGAACTCACGATTTTTTTTAATTTGACATTTTAAGGGTTAATAAATAATAATTAACAGTGTTCAGTGAAGTGCATCAATTTGGCAGCATTTTAACATAGCATTGACAAGTTTAAATATTTTAGAAACCAACCTGTAGAAAGCTAGACGTATGCGCGTTCCACTTCTCCTCAGAACGGCCGTGCCACGTGTTGAGCACGGACAGGCACACCTTGCCGTCGTTGTACAGGTTGGGGTTGAAGCGCACCGACTGCCGGCCCGTGGTCTCCAGGTTTATGAGCATGGGCAAGGCCGCTTCAGAGAAATGGAGTCAGTTTGACAGTGACATATTTTAGAAACCAACCTGCAGAAAGCTAGACGTATGCGCGTTCCACTTCTCCTCAGGACGGCCGTGCCACGTGTTGAGCACGGACAGGCACACCTTGCCGTCGTTGTACAGGTTGGGGTTGAAGCGCACCGACTGCCGGCCCGTGGTCTCCAGGTTTATGAGCATGGGCAAGGCCGCTTCAGAGAAATGGAGTCAGTTTGACAGTGACATATTTTAGAAACCAACCTGCAGAAAGCTAGACGTATGCGCGTTCCACTTCTCCTCAGGACGGCCGTGCCACGTGTTGAGCACGGACAGGCACACCTTGCCGTCGTTGTACAGGTTGGGGTTGAAGCGCACCGACTGCCGGCCCGTGGTCTCCAGGTTTATGAGCATGGGCAAGGCCGCTTCAGAGAAATGGAGTCAGTTTGACAGTGACATATTTTAGAAACCAACCTGCAGAAAGCTAGACGTATGCGCGTTCCACTTCTCCTCAGGACGGCCGTGCCACGTGTTGAGCACGGACAGGCACACCTTGCCGTCGTTGTACAGGTTGGGGTTGAAGCGCACCGACTGCCGGCCCGTGGTCTCCAGGTTTATGAGCATGGGTACGGCCGCTTCAGAGAAATGGAATCAGTTTAACAGTGACATATTTTAGAAACCAACCTGTAGAAAGCTAGACGTATGCGCGTTCCACTTCTCCTCAGGACGGCCGTGCCACGTGTTGAGCACGGACAGGCACACCTTGCCGTCGTTGTACAGGTTGGGGTTGAAGCGCACCGACTGCCGGCCCGTGGTCTCCAGGTTTATGAGCATGGGTACGGCCGGGTATTCGGCGGGGAAGTATACGTCTAGGATGAAGCAGCCGTTCGCGTACGGCGTGTCGGATGGACCGGTTATTAGCACCTGAAAAAACACGCAATGAGTAAGTTTTCGACACCATTGTTGCGATTCATCTTTACCATTAAGTATAGATAGTTCCACGAGAGTTGAGGTCACGCACACATCAACATGTCATGTAAACACACGGGGAATATTAAATTAATGTTCTTTTTTCGTACTGACAGCAAACCCAATTGCAACTGTAAAATTGACCAATAAGTTTGTTCAAGGGATTTGCTTCAATATTTTGATGCAAGTCATTCATTAATTCACTACATTTTTTGCAATTACTACTTCATTTGGATGTGTGTGTAATCATTCACATCAACTCTGATGAAATTACCTATATGCCTGTTAGTTCTTTGGATGTCGGAATTCACGTTTTTTTATCAGTCAGCTTTAATGCAATGGATACTGAAGTTCACTGTGACAGCAATATGAATATGCTTCCTTGAAAATCTGAAGGAAAAGGTTTATGCATTACATCTGTACACGGTAGCCAGTTATACATAAAGTATAAATAACGTTGATTCTAAGTGTAAGGTCTGAGTGATGAGAGTCGGCGGGGCGTGCAGCAACGGTTGCGTCGAGCGTCTAAGGCCTTAGAATGTAAACATTCGAACGTCGTCGGCGGCGGAGACGCGTCGGTCGCCAGTCGCCGGCAAGAAAAACCAGGGCCTAAGGGATTTGAACGGCGTAAACTCAGGTCGCTCTCCTACGTTGGCATTTGTTTATCATGGCCCAGCTCAAGCTTCTACTCAAGACTTAAGCGTACTACAAATGGATGCCGTACATCTAACGTGCTCTAGAGTCCAGGTGTTCCGTCAGCCACAACCTACAGGGCGCAGTAGCCAAGATGCTAATCGTTAACGCTCAATCGCTAATGAAAAGAAACTGTCTTTGTCGCAACTGCGTATAAATAGTGGAGTTATTTTCAGTTATCGTGTAGCAGGCGCATGTTTGTCTGCTATTCGGGCATAATAGTCTCGTTTGCTTTTATAAAACGGAAAATAAAGTGGTGATGGTAATGAACAATAAAAACGCGTAAAAAAATCGCATAGAAACACCGTTTAGTTTGTCACGTGACAAACAGGTGTGTCACGACCATGTTCGAAAGTCAAGGGTTACCAGGAAGTCCAACATTTTGATACTTATTTGTGTAAGTAGCCCCTGCGTCAAGCTTTCTGTTCATATTTAGAAATATAGAAAATTTAGTTTCGATAAACATTAACTTATTGTAGATGGCTGTGACAACTCACAAATTTAATAAGAAATACTCATACACGTTAGCGATTGGCCACGTGGCTTCGCAATCACGGCTGGCATGATCTTCGATTCAGTTTAGGTTTTGCTTGTCAGTTTTTTTCTATGGAACTGACACATCGCGATTCAGATGAGGTCTTAAACGGAATCGCATTAGTAGATCGTATGGACCCACCTTCATGACATCGAGCCGGTCGGTGTCGGTGCGCACGAACACAGAAGACGAGTAGGACAGCGGCAGTGACGTGGCGAGTGTGGCGGCCTCTTGTGCGAGCCGCTTCATGCGCGCCGGGTGGGCCCGCTCGCCGGCGGCGCGGACGGTGCCCTCGAAGTGGTACGGCACTGAGAAGCGGAACCCGCTTTAGTAACGTATGGACCCACCTTCATGACATCGAGCCGGTCGGTGTCGGTGCGCACGAACACAGAAGACGAGTAGGACAGCGGCAGTGACGTGGCGAGTGTGGCGGCCTCTTGTGCGAGCCGCTTCATGCGCGCCGGGTGGGCCCGCTCGCCGGCGGCGCGGACGGTGCCCTCGAAGTGGTACGGCACTGAGAAGCGGAACCCGCTTTAGTAACGTATGGACCCACCTTCATGACATCGAGCCGGTCGGTGTCGGTGCGCACGAACACAGAAGACGAGTAGGACAGCGGCAGTGACGTGGCGAGTGTGGCGGCCTCTTGTGCGAGCCGCTTCATGCGCGCCGGGTGGGCCCGCTCGCCGGCGGCGCGGACGGTGCCCTCGAAGTGGTACGGCACTGAGAAGCGGAACCCGCTTTAGTAACGTATGGACCCACCTTCATGACATCGAGCCGGTCGGTGTCGGTGCGCACGAACACAGAAGACGAGTAGGACAGCGGCAGTGACGTGGCGAGTGTGGCGGCCTCTTGTGCGAGCCGCTTCATGCGCGCCGGGTGGGCCCGCTCGCCGGCGGCGCGGACGGTGCCCTCGAAGTGGTACGGCACTGAGAAGCGGAACCCGCTTTAGTAACGTATGGACCCACCTTCATGACATCGAGCCGGTCGGTGTCGGTGCGCACGAACACAGAAGACGAGTAGGACAGCGGCAGTGACGTGGCGAGTGTGGCGGCCTCTTGTGCGAGCCGCTTCATGCGCGCCGGGTGGGCCCGCTCGCCGGCGGCGCGGACGGTGCCCTCGAAGTGGTACGGGACTGAGAAACGGAACCCGCTTTCCGCGCACTCCGTTATCATTTCGAACGTTTCTGCAAGGAAAGCGATATTCATTTATATCGAGTAATAGTAATATTGGACTTCTGGCTAAAGGCGAATCCCAATTTGTTGACGGGAAATCGGCATTAGGCGGTCGAAAATAATTCATTCAATTTTTTTTTGTGTCGTATCGAGTTAAACGACGCAACTGTTACCGTTT